>JAHRHJ020000019.1:0-113765 GCA_019776745.2 Taxus chinensis | reverse complement strand
TATTGAAATTGATAAAATATTTTAAAAACCAAGGTCTGACAAACTTTCTGAATGACAAATCAAAAGAAAAGCCATGAAATATGGGATAATCATTTTGAAATTTTAAATGATTCTCAAAGATGTCAGTTGTTGGTTAGTTTGATGAAATTGATTAGAATTAGACCTACATTAAACACCTTAGGATTGACAACATCTAATATACGTCAAGAGACGCACTAGGGATAGTAATATTGTGTGTCATGTACTTGCTACTAGTGTTGTAAGTGAATCAATAAAAAAATAACGTTTAATTACGCAAATAAGTCGAATGTTGTAAGTTAATCGAAAAACTCTAATGAAAGTAATTGAAAGACGTAATATCCTTCAATCACTCAATAACACCGATTTTTGGGCATTTTTTGTTAGAGCACCGCATAAGGACAAATTTTTTTGATGCTATAAGAGAAGTTATTCAATTTTGACATGATAACACTAGAGTTTCACCTAATACAAGAGATATTATAAAACAGAGAGTTGGTTCTACTAATCGTGAACCACATCAAAAGTATTTCTTAGATATGACTCAAACTCAATTTTTTCATAAGTTTGAACAAGAGAATTTGGATATTAAAATTAGTCAACTTTTTTTTGAAATTTTGAAACCATTCTATGTGAAAAACAACCACGCTCGCAGCACTTGTTGTAGGTAACATGTTTAATTTGCGATGCATTATGCTAAATTTTTACATATTCGTTCTATTTTTCATTCTGAAACTATGTTATCAGAATGTTGTGTTCAAGTTCCACCAATATCTTCCAGGGATTTCATTCTTACTATATTTTGTGAAAAAGAAGTTGGACAATTTTTTTATAGTCATGATTATTTAGATAGAAGTTATAGTATATGCGGCAGATTACCTAAATTAGAAAGTTACATCCATGAGCAAAATGAAGGTACAATAGAACATAATTTAGTTGAGTTTGATGAATATAAATCAATTGCATACCAGTTGAAAGATGGAAAAGAGTCTAAACGGTGTGTGTTAGTTACAAAACAAATGTCTGTTTTCTAATTTTTGAGAAAATTTAAGGATAAAATTGTTTATGAGTATGCGAGGCATACACATAGAGCTCGATGGTTGGATGGAAAATTCAAGCTATGCAAAGACACATTTCCTATTGGTACTATTGTTTCAGTGGTCGATTTTATAGAGAATTACACATTGCAACCACAAATGGAGGTTCAATCGAAATATTACAACTTAGTACAAGTTGCTATTTTTGTTCATATAGTATTTCTACATTCTCCTGATAGTATAGAGAATAATAATTTTTTTTTAAGAGAGTACCACTTTTATATTAGTGATAATTGTACTCATTCTACTAAATTTGTGCAAGGGTGTTTCCAGTTATCTTATAGAAACTTGTTTGATAGGGACATCCACTTCAAACAACATTATATATGGTTAGATAATTGCATGTCTCAGTTTAAGAATGCACAAATGTTTTATTGGATGAGCAGAATGCACGTGAAGATGGGTGTGCAACATATTT
Organism: Taxus chinensis; assembly: GCA_019776745.2. NCBI lineage: Eukaryota > Viridiplantae > Streptophyta > Pinopsida > Cupressales > Taxaceae > Taxus > Taxus chinensis. The sequence goes on along the minus strand of JAHRHJ020000019.1, from coordinate 112,232 downwards.
AGAGTTTCACTGAGGCTAGACATGGGAAAAGGAGGGTATTATGGTGTAAGGGCATGTGTGAAAAGATCTCTTGCAAGAGAAGAGTTGAAGTACAAATATGGTGCTAAATTAAAATATGTAAAGAGCATAGTGGAATGGTGTACTGACAACATGGCCTGAGGTTCTTAAGAAAATTCCACAGTTCACATATATTTTTGGTTGATAGAGGGACAAAATATTGCTAACTACGAGGATTGTATGACACTCACTAGGTCTAGTGATATGCACCCATTTGGTACCTCGGAGCGCTACTTCATGGATCATATGGACAAGGAAGTTGACATGTTTTTGTGCATCTTGTATTGAATTTGTCACTGCTAAGTGTGATTCACAAGAATGGTTGGAAGGATGGATTTGTAGGCCTCTAACTTCGCTTCCTAGTTGTGAACCTCCATAAGCATTAAGACTTGTTTCTGCAGATGAAGTTATAACATCCAAGGACTTTGACAAAATTTCGATTTTGGGTTGCAACAAGGTATTTATGGTTATATATTTAATTTTTGAATTGAGTTTTGTCTATTGAAATTTTAATATGTAATTTAAAATTGAGTTGTTTAACCTTGGTTATTTTTTTGTAGGAAATGTGTTTGTAGTAATTGTGATAGAAGACAATGAAGAAGGAATAGATTATTTCTTATGTCGTTGCATTGAGGGAAAAAAAAGAACTTGACTTCTCCTATTATAGATGGTGAAGATATTGAGTATCCTACAGGGTTAGTGGTAGTTACTTGAACTTGGCTTCGACGGTATCCATTTAAAAACTATTTTATTTGGGTGTTTAAAGACTTTGAGACACACAAGAATAATACTCTTATATTCACATCTAGTTTCTAGTGACAAATATTAAGCTGTATAGATATCGAGGAAGGTCTAATAACAAGATTATTTGGAAGGTTTGAGAGTCAAATCATGAAGCAATCTTATCCGCTATTCAGATTAGATCTAATCTTGGTGGTTCATTGGAATGAATTTACAATGCTCATGTGTGGTATATATAATTTCTTTGATATATATATAATTTTTTAGTTAGATAGATTTAAAGATCATAGATTTAAGTTTGAATTTATGTATTTTGTACATATCTAGTATGGTTTTGATTTGAAATTTAAATTTCTTTGACTAACACTTTTATATTCAGGTTTGTGGTGCCAGAAAAGCTTCCACCTTCACGTGGTTGGCACTATTAGTAGATAATTTTAAATTCTCAAAGCTAAGAGAAGCTTTCATTGTTTTACAAGAAAAGAGAAGCAATTAACAATGATTTATGTACCCGTGGAGGGGGTTCTTGTCTCCAAAGGAGGTAGCCTAGAAGCACCTGGTGCTTAGAGAACTGAAACGACTCCTCCCTAAGTGTTTACAAGACCATACCTATGCATGTGCACAATCGTTTCGGTGCCACGACCCACCATTTGTAAAATATAGCATTTGACAACCTTACACTAGCTCAAACTGCACTATTTCATGTGTTTACAAACAATAGGGCAGCTAGAGCATCGATATGAGAAGAAAACAATTGAGAGAGGCTATTATAGAAGGTACCTATGCTAAGGTGTTAGATAATATGAGCCATCTCTAGGTGCCACGGAGTCCAAGTAGTCACCCGTCGAAGTTGAACGATATTTTGGTCTCAGGGCTCTTAAGGGACTACGCCTGAACGAAGTAGCTCGGAAGCAACGACCTTGTCGCACACCAAAACACCACCTCCTCTAGCATTCACCTAGCCACCCAGACGTGTCGGCGCATTCGGTTTGTTGCCATGACCCACCGTTTACAAAATATAGCATTTGACAACCTTACACTGGCTCAAACTGCACTATTTCATGCGTTTGCAAACAATAGGGCAGCAAGAGCACTGATCTGGGAAGGAAAAAAACCAAGAGAGGCTATTGTATAGGGTCCCTATGCATTTGGATCATACGAGGTTTAGGTGCCATGGAGTCCGAGTAGTCACCCCGTCGAAGTTGAACGATCTTTCAGTCTCAGGGCTCTTAAGGGACTACGCTCCGAATGAAGTAGCTAAGAAGCAACGACCTTGTCGTGCACACTAAAACACCACATTGAACCTAGCCACCTATTTTGGTCATTCGGCTGGGTGCCATGACCCACTGTTAAAATATAGGGACAACCTTACATGGCTCAAACTGCTCTATTTCACGCTTTTGCAAACAATAGGGCAGTGAGAACCGATCTAGGAAGGAAAAAACCTGAGAGAGGCTATTGTAGAGGGTCGAAGGTTTTGAATTAGACAATTCTCTAGGTACCACGGAGTCCAAGTAGTCATCCTTTAACGATATTTTGGTCTCAGGGCTCTTAAGGGACTATGCTTGAATGAATTATCCCGAAAGCAATGACCTTGTCATGCACTAAAACACCACCTCCTCTAGTGTTCACCTGGCCACTCAGACATGTCAGCATAGTCAGTTTGATGCCACGACCCACCATTTGCAAAATATAGCGTTTGACAACCTTACACTGGCTTAAACTGCACTATTTCACGTGTTTGCAAACAATAGGGCAGCGAGAGCACTGATCTGAAAGGAAAAAACCAAGAGAGGATATTATAGAGGGTCCCTACACCAAGGTTTTGGATTAGACAAGACATCTCTAGGTGCCACAGAGTCCGAGTAGTCACCCATCGAAGTTGAACGATATTTTGGTCTCAGGGCTCTTAAGGGACTATGCCCAAACGAAGTAGCCCGGAAGCAACGACCTTGTCACAACCAAAACACCACCTCCTCTAGCATTCACCTAGCCACCCTAGATGTGTTGACACATTCGGTTCAGTGCCATGACCAACCATTTGTAAAATATAGTGTTTGACAACCTTACACTGGCTCACTGCACTATTTCGCGTGTTTGCAAACAATAGGGCAGCGAGAGCACCAATCTGGGAAGGAAAAAACTAAGAGAGGCTATTGTATCAGGGTCCTTATGCCTGAGGTATTAGATTAGACGAGATGTCTCTAGGTGCCACGGAGTCCAAGTAGTCACCCGTCAAAGTTGAAAATATTTTGGTCTCAGGGCTCTTAAGCACGCCTGAACAAAGTAGCCCGGCAACGACCTTGTTGCACACCAAAACACCACCTCCTCTAGCATTCACCTAGCCACCGATGTGTCAGCACATTCGGTTTGGTGCCACGACCCACCGTTTGAAAAATATAGTGTTTGACAACCTTACACTGGCTCAAACTGCACTATTTTGCGCGTTTGCAAACAATAGGACAGCGAGAGCACCGATCTGGGAAGGAAAAAACTGAGAGAGACTATTGTAGAGGGTCCCTACACCAAGGTTTCCAGACGAGACATCTCTAGGTGCCACGGAGTCCTGAGTAGTCACCCATCGAAGTTGAATGATATTTTGGTCTTAGGGCTCTTAAGGGACTATGCCCAAACAAAGTAGCCCGGAAGCAACGACCTTGTCGTACACCAAAACACCACCTCCTCTAGTGTTCACCTAGCCACCCAGACATGTTGGCACATTCAGTTCGGTGCCATGACCCACCGTTTGCAAAATATAGCATTTGACAACCTTACACTGGCTCAAACTGCACTATTTCACACATTTGCAAACAATAGGGCAGCGAGAGCACCGATATGAGAAGGAAAAAACCAAGAGAGGCTATTGTAGAGGGTCCCTATGCCAAGGTGTTGGATTAGATGAGACATCTCTAGGTGCCATGGAGTCCGAGTAGTCACTCGTCGAAGTTGAACAATATTTTGGTCTCAGGGCTCTTAAGGGACTACGCCCGAATAAAGTAGCCCAGGAAGCAACGACCTTGTCGCGCACGAAAACACCACCTCCTCTAGCATTCACCTGGCCACCCAAATTTTTCAGCATAGTTGGTTTGGTGCCATGACCCACCGTTTGCAAAATATAGCGTTTGACAACCTTACACTGGCTCAAACTGCACTATTTCACGCGTTTGCAAACAATAGGGCAGTGAGAGCACCGATATGGGAAGGAAAAAACTGAGAGAGGCTATTGTAGAGGGTCCCTACACCGAGGTGTTTGATCAGACGAGACATCTCTAGGTGCCACAGGAGTCTGAGTAGTCACCTGTCGAAGTTGAATGATATTTTGGTCTCAGGGCTCTTAAGGGACTACGCCCGAACGAAGTAGCCCGGAAGCAACGACCTTGTCATGCACCAAAACAACACCTCCTCTAGCATTCACCTAGCCACCTAGACATGTCGGTGTATTTGGTTTGGTGCCATGACGTCCTGAGGCATGACTTCTCACTCCTCACCTCTGTTCATTTCCTAGGACTCAAAACATTCAATGTCACTTGTTTACCTTCCATCTCTCTTGTTCTCTTTGGACTTGCCTCTATCCTCTTAGGTGCTTCATCACTATCCTTGCTTTTCTCTCTTGAGCTATGTTGTTGTGGTGATCTCTCTCCATCCTCTACTTCCCCAGCTATGTGCTTACATGCTCATTATGTTTGCATTGTAATATGGTCATGCTCTTGGCTACCTTGAAACTTTTTACATACTTTTCATCCCTTAATGGGTATCTAATACCCTAATTATCATGCTTTGAAGATTCACAAGAATAAAGCATTCCCTTGTTATTCTAATAGTGGATTAAGTATTTGAATATAGGTCAAGAATACTAAATGGAGTTGAAATTAAATGAGCCATAATTGCTAGTGAAGCAAGAACTAGTGAAAAGTGGTGAGTAAAGGTAAGTCATGTTAAAGGAATGAAATGCATTTATTCATTGTTTCTAATAGTATGGTGAGAATGTGAACATATGAATAAGATTATCAATAAAATGCTAAGGCAAGTAGCTTCAAGTTTGCATATTTGGATGGAATTTTAGAAGGAGAGTGAAGTGGCCAATCAAGTCACTTATGAAGCATGCTAAAAGAAGTGAAGGAAACAAATAAGTGAGAGCCTATGAAGGAATAAGAGGAAAATAGTTTCCATGCACTCATAGAAACATGAAGAAACATGAAAGAAGAGAAAAGAATTCTCATAATGGAGAACATAGCACGAAAGAAGAATAATGGAGGAGAAAGGAAGTGCAAAATGAAATGCTTAGAGAATAAATAGGTACTCATTCAATATGAAATGGGAAACAAGAGGAAAGTGGCGAGAAAAGGTCAAATTTCAGTTTGAGGCAAGCATGTAATGGCTGTGATCAATAAATGAAGAAAGTGAAGGAGAGAGTGAATACTTGTTGTACATGAGGAAATACAAAGGCTTGAGGAGATATTTATGATAGGATATTCAAAGCAACAAGAGACAAGTCAAGAGAAAAAAGAGTGAACAATGGAAAAATAAGAAGGAGAAAGAAAGAAGTCTTGAATACATACAAGCAAATAAAAGGAAAGAGAGGATGGTAAGTCCAAGAAGAAAGAGACAAACAATGAAAATGAAAGAGAGAAGTGAATCTACTTTAAACGATAATCAAATTGAATGTTTAACTTCTTAGTTGATTGGCATATAGCACCAAATTATAAAGAGATAAGGTGTGTACATCTATTGATTCCCTTAATTTCTCTAAAACAATGTAAATGCTTCCCTTAATTTCTTAACAATTGTACCATGCAATGTTGCACCATAAGTAACGTTATATTCATATAGTTCAAGATGAACTCTACCTCGCTTATTTCTATCAATGTTCACATTAGTTGATATGCAACAGATGAGTGTTAGCTTTAAAAGAAAAAAAAGTAATTACGTATTGCCCTTTTGTAGTTCACCTAGCATGGTTTTGCTTAATGGAATAGGTTTGCTTAACAATTGTACCATGTAGTGCTCCGGGACATGGTTTTTTAATTTTAAATCAAACATACATATCTAGAACTAATAAATGGTTATGAAAACATACATAGAAGGATATCATACATGCAATGAAATCGAATCAAACATATAGAAGTAATATCATTATGAAAACCAACACACATGGATATATAAGAATCAAACAAAGTGTGCTCCAGACGCACGTCTCTGAAAAATATGTAAGTTCATAACATGTGTACATCTCAAACTAAGTGTGTCATAATGTATATAGGACTACATGTGGTCGCAAAAGGCTATATATATACAATGGACTATATGAAGAAACATGTTCACTAGGACCAGATGGCCCATATATATATATATATGTACATCATCAGGTGGACTATGAATCTACTCATGAAACATCTTCCCTCTCTTCGCCCTGCTAGAAGTAGCACGTCCATGACCTGGGGATGTAGTGGAGGGAGATGCCACTACGGATTTCATCTGTGTGGTCCTAGGCATCTCTAAGCAGGTCTGCAACCTAACCTGCACATTCATAAACAACAAGTTTTTAACACCCAAAATTTTAAAATACATTCAAAATTTAGAAACTTGTACAATTTAGTTAAAATGCATGTGAAATCTTACCGCAATGTCATGATCCCTATCAATTTGTTGTTGACGCATCGCTAGGGACAACAGTAGAATCACGAGGGGTAAGCTACATACAAATAATTAATTTTCAAATTAAATATTTCACATACATACAAAATTTGATATTGTAGATTTAAGTAATAAGAAATAATGAACCTCCAAAATTTAACAAATTTGAAAAATTGTACCTCAGTTAGTGGATCTACAGATGCTATGGCAGTATCTACAGTAGCCTCCACAGTCTGCATATATGGAGGAGTCTCTCTGGCAGTCATAAGCTATACAAAAAACATGTACAAATCAATATTAAAATCTACATGACTGCACCACATAGCAGAGGTCCAAAGCATGTAATCCACGTGAACTTCCACAATTAGAAACAAAGTGTAAAGAGAAACTAACCTGCGTAAAACTCATGTGAGGCGTGCCAGTAGCCTTAGTTCCCAGAGCAGATGATGACCCGCCAGGCTCCTGTGTATAAAAGACAAACATATTAATATGTACAACATACACATGAAACATTATAATAATAATCTAGTGCAATCAAATGAAATTAAAAATGTAAGTTTGTACAACTTGAAACTTACGTTTGAAACATGCCCAGCTGCAGTAGCTAGCATGTTGACGCCGGATGTTTCCTTCACCGGCTCTTGCTATTTAAAATAAAATAAAAAATTAGTTTTTTACATGTATGTACATGACGTACAATCAAATACATATATATTAAAATCTCAAACATGTGAATTAAACTATTGTATATATATATATATATATATTATTTATATTTATTTGAAATTTACCTGTGAAAGACCAATATCAGTGGCACCAGTTCCAAAAACATCCCCCAGCATCTCATCTATAGAAAAGAAATCATGTGAACCAACAAATGATGTCTCACCCGCAGTGCATATGGCACCACATGATCCACAGTGGTGTGGTGCGCTAGAACTGGCACCTCCACCAACATCACCAGATGTAATCTGGTCACTATGCTGGGTCAGAGTGTCAGTGAGCTCCCTCAATGCATGTAATGTGTCAATCTCCACAACCTCCTTCACTGTAGGAGGGATAACTGAAGGCAGTGGGGGTTTTGGGGCATGGGGGATCCTTGGTTGACCTATGTGTGCACCAGGTCTACTCTGTGCAGAGCCACCTCCTTGACCAAAAAAGTTAGAAAAGTCAAAATAATTCGGGACCTCATTAAGCACAAACTCGCAATATAATTTCTTCAAAAAATAAAGAGGAACCTCATTGTTGTTGCATGGTGGATAATAAAAAACCATCCACCATCGGTCCCAAAAATTGTTTTTGATTCGGTCATCGTGGCACCAATGGATTGGGAACCGTTTGCAAGTAACTGTGGGGGGGGGGGGGGCGGGGCATTGGTTCTCGGGTCAGTAAATAATGCACAAATGAGGTCTTTTCCAATTTTTTTGTCTTTTACAGCCGCATGGGATAATTTATCTGCATACCACCACCTACAATCACCTCTAAAGGTATTCCATCTATGTATTTGGTTGGTTGCAGAGTCGACTTCACCAATCAATGTTTGCAATGTGTTGGCTAAAGTCATGCGGGATGGATTTGTGGCATGATTTTGTCTTATAGTCTGAATAAGGTTCTCAATGACAATTTTATTTTCTTGGATTCTTCCAATGATATTATCTTGTGTTCCTGCTGGTTCAGTGGGGACAGAAGGAGCCACAGGAGGCGGATCTATGTTTGGAGGAGGGTTTTGAGGAATGTTCGGAGGGTTTTGAGGAATGTTTTTTGAGGATTTTTTTGATGGTTTGCATGATTTTGAGCTTGCCGACCAACTGACAAAACAAGAAAATTGTATACATAAACAAACATTTCAAAAAACCCATGAAAATGCAAAAAAAAACCTAAAATGCAAAAAAAAAAATGATTAAAATCGGGGGCTTACCTCCTCGTCTTGGCGGCATGGTTGAATCTATCACGATCCAGAAGTCCGATGAGAAATTTTGAGGTGGTATTCAAAGCTCGAGTGAAAAACGTCTAGGAGAAATCACGGTTTGAAATGAAAAATGGGGAAAATGAGGACTCACGGGACTACTTTTTTGTCTCAGAGTTCCACGATCACTGTTTATATCCATGCTCACAGTTCTAAACCATGATCATAGTTTTAGGTTTGGTTATTTCCAAACCTAAAATCCAGAAACCACGATCACGGTTTAAAACCGCCATTCTCGTATATCGCAATCGGTTCCTGAATTTCAGGTTTTTATGTCTATGAAATTGTCCACCAACTTCATGCACTTACTTGATAACAACATTGCATTGTTAAATCAAGTGTTGTCAAAGTGTAAATTGCCAAATTTGAGTGTTTACATTGGTCATGATTTTGATGGTGTGTCCTGTGTATATAGTAAATTAGGTAGTGTTTACTTATTACGCTTATATAGGGCTCCGTAGTTGATTTATCTTAGACAAGATGACCCCGATGAAGTAGAAGAACCAATGTCCAAAGGTATGACTTCATGAAATAAAATATGAAATACATGCTAGTCGAAGACTGCATAAAATTTGCTCCAAGACCTGGATATAAAATCATGTACCAAACTGTATGACCCTTCCACTGCATGGTTGACAATATGCCGAATGAAGTCTTGTGAATTCCATAGCTTTGGTAAACTTCCAAGTGGATTTCATGCATGTGTGAACTCTTAGACATTTATGTCAGTATGTTCATATGTGTTAGGGATAAACAATGTTATTTACAAGAGACCTCAGAAAGTGCCTAAGAGAGAATGGAGGACTTACTGGTATTTGTATCATACAACCTAAACCTTTGCAACACCTTGTTCACATACTCAAGTGTTGAGACAAATTACAGTATTTTACTAAAATTGAGTGTCTACTATTGGTTCTCATGCCAGTTTGAATGGTGTGTTATGTATATACCTACATAGGTTTTTGGAAAATCAGTAGTTGAGAAACTAGAGTGACTCTTTAGCTGCAATTGGAGTGCTAAAAGTTTGAGCCTGCCAGATGTGTGTCAGGCTAAGTACAATTAAGAAGCACAATATAGGTGTCATGAGCTAAGTCTCTTAAGAGGTAAGGATACATTGATCAGAATGACATTTAGAGTAACCATGTTTTTAGGGTACTATAGTAAGTTCTTTTAACATCATTAGCATTTTAGATTGATGTCCGAATACATTATCAACTTTCTTTGAAAAAAATTGAAAAGCTCTTCCTCAGAGTCTGCACACCAATATTGTGATTGCCCCTAACTTTAGAACTCCAGTAGGATCGCTCCAGTATATCAACGCTTTGCCTCCAAATTTCCATGAATAAAATAAGTTTTTGTATCCCTACTTGTACAAGAGTGGCAAATATTTAAAATATCCTTTAGGAAACTTAAATTATGTTATAATGGGTCATGTGGTAAACTAAATAATGCAGAGAGATATCTTGACATTTAGAAGACGTCTAAATCGTAACAATATTTCCTGTGTAAGAATCCCTTCATGATTGGAAGAATTCCAATGGTATGTAAACCTAACTTGTCACCTATCTGTGTATCCTTCAACCTGTAAACCCACTCAAATATGAATATGCTGTGCATTCCTGCGGGATAACTAAATGTTATCCCATGATTGGTTGTGATTTCTCTAGGATTCCATCTCCTCATCAATACCCTGCTCCCATTCTTGAGATAGATGCATATCGTTTCTACATCCTTTGCTTCTCCTATATACAAATTCTGAATTCAAATCATGACCTTATGTCAATACCACACAATAGTAACATATTCTAGTAAAAAAGCGAGTTAAGAGGGTAGGAGGAACATTACCTTTACATTCGAAGATACGTCTTGGGAGATGTGACCAATGTTCATGATCAAGTTGATTCTATGGTTTATTTAGGATCTACAGTATGAACAATTGAGAGAAGAAAGGCAAGTGGCCATCGAAACTCCACCAATAACTTAGGGCTATCAAACATCTCTTAAAACACTACGATACTAAATAAATGCCCAGGGGCTTATCCTGTAAGGTGTTCCATAGAGATAACCCTTTACATTGAAAATAATATCCCTACATGTTCATGGATTTTCTTCTCATCTAAAATCCACAACTGGAATCCTATTTCATCAATGCCATATGTGCACGAAACCTACCCTTTACACTAAAGGCATTGGCATTTTAGCTAGGTCCTCACCTTCTCCATATCAATCGAGAAAATCAATGCCTCACAGTATCTCAAAAAATGTCCTTCGACGAGTAAGTATATTAGTCGATAAAGCTCCCTGACTCGTTCGAAGCCTCCTCGGTTTTGGTCAAAAGGTCGAAAAGAAAACTACATGATGGTCCTTTGTTTATGCAAGTACACAAAAAATTAAATTCAAAATCTTCCCAAACCTAAAAGGGTAATCCCACATGCAACCCTACTATGCTACTTGCATGCTCCATGATAGTCCTATTTATTCTACTCTGATACACCATTCTACTGTGGTGTTCTAGGAACTGTCTTCACATTCCCGATTCCATGATGTGAACAATAGATCTGCAATTAATCAGTCCATTAATCTCCACAATTATCTACTCTGAAACACTTCAACTTCAAACCTATTTCATTCTCAACCAAGATCTTTCCACTTCTTGAAAGTATTCCAAATACATCAAATTTCTTATTTACACAGTAAACACAAACCTTCCTAGTAGCATTATCAATATAAGTAACATAATAATTCTAAACCATCAAGAGAAAATACCTGAGCTGGTTCCCCACACATCCATATGAACAAGCTCTAATCTTTCATCTCCTTCTTGGTTGATTGCTAACCTTGAGAAATCTCACACTACTTTTCAATTTCCCATACACACAATGCTCACAACCATCTAAGTCTATGTTTTTCTGAAATTCTGACAACTTTCCCTGTGAATGTAAAATATCCATCCCCTTCCTCACTGATATGATCCTTGAAGTTTGTGATTCCACAGACTTGTGTCTATAACTGTAGCTAGCTAAAATACAAGATGGATCAGTACTGCAACAGTGGATAAAAACAAAGTACCTACTTTATTACCTCTTGTAACAACAAGAGTCAGTCCCTTGGTAACTTTCCAAGAATTTGTTGTAATGTGGTTACTATACAACCCTCATGCTCCTAATTCCTTGACAGAAATTAGATACCTCCACCAGGCTAGGAACATATCTCTGACATTCTTCAACACCGTAAGCTGTTACCATTCTACAATTTAACTTGAACATTGCCTTTTCCAACAATCGTTACATGTCTCATCATCACTCTTAGATATACCAGTGCCCAAAATTTAGTACTTGAAGCATAATCTTGATAATATTGATCTATGAGGAATTGCAAGAAATGAAGCACATAGAATCTAAAACTCCAATATTCTAATTTACTGCTCCTGAAACAAAGAATAAGATCATCTTGTAACACATGCACCTACTAACGTTTTCGTTGGAAGTTTGGTTCCCTTCTTGTTGATCTTTTGGCTGATTTTAAATACCAATAATCTTTCTTTGCATGTCCTATCTTTTCCACAATTCCAACATACCATCTTGGCTTCTAGATTTAGATCTTCCCTTCTTAGACTTTCCACAAAAGTCTAACACTTTCGAGACTTTTTTCCTTCTGTCTACCCATGATTCTATACACTCAAATTTCATTACCAGATGACTCATCTATACTTTTTCTTCTCATCTCTTAAATAAGAATCACACCAATAACATCATCAAACTTTAAAGTACTTGAACCAAAAATAGAATTAGTCACAGCCATAACCAAAGTATTCCAACTTTCAAGAAATGAGCACAAAATCCAAAGATCCCTAACTTCATCATCAAAAACTTGTCTCCTTGTCACATCTTAATTGCTTAGTAATCACTGTTGAATTCCTTTAAATGATCATTTACTTGAATCACATCTGATATCTTCATATTAAACAAAATTGTCATGAGAAATACCTTGTTAGAGCACTGAGGGATTTTCATATAATTTACACCCAATGCTTGTCGATTAGATTTACCGTTCATCAGTTTCCGTAAGAAATATTGAAAGTCTACCGTAGCTTCCAGACACAACCAAATGGTTTCTCAATGCCTTCTGATCAAGAACACCTCATTCTTCATCTTTCATAGCTAACGACATTCAAAGCTTTCCATTTCAATGGTAGATAAAGATCCTTTTCATATAGGTAGTCCTCCACCTGCATCTTCCATAGTTGAAATTTTTGGCACATTAAACTTCTTAACCCTGAACTTACGTATCTTTTGTCATTGGATTCCCAAGCTGACTATAAAAAACCCTCCTGTGAGGCGGCGCTTTTTTTGTTCCAAAACAAAATCTTGCTGGCTTGATACTAGTTGCTAGGAACAATACAGATGAGGCAATAAAACATAGAATTGCAAACATAAATAAGAGAAGCATGCAATCACAAGATAAACCCAAGATTTAACCTGGTTCACCTAATTTGGGCTACATCCATTGAAGAAAGCAAGCCAACCCCCCAAAAATTTATTCGGTCCTGAGGAATAGAATACAATTCTCTCTTTCTTATACTACTAAAGAGTAAATCCATAGACACATATATAACTTGTGCACCTCTGCGAGAAGGGTATTACTTCAACCATAAGTAACGTTAGTTGATCACAAGCTTATGTAAAAGTTTGCATGCATATACCATAAGCAAAACATAAAAATAACAGTTCTCATCTATTATTAATGAGGCGAATGCTCCAGATAGGAGCAGCACCGACAGAACAACTCAACTCTAATAGCACTCAAGACACCTATTGACAGTGTGCAGCCTTTTCTACTCTTATCATAATTAATCCCTCACCCTCACCTCTCAGATTATAAAAAAAAACCCAACAAACAAAGCAATTTTCTGCAACTTCAAAGGCAATGGTGGACTGCCTATTAAAAAAATGATACTGGTAAAAAGTGTAGAATATGGGTGCATCTTTTATAAGCCTAAAACCCGTGGAATGGCAGAACCTTGCGTACTAGTTACGGTTCTCCTATTATCACACAAAGCATAAAAGGACTCTCTCCTTCTTTGTAACGGAAGAGCCTAAACACTGGGCATGTCAGTATCAGAGTCAATAAAATTTAAGTCTTGCACCCTATCATCAAATTACAGTCTATATCACTGATTTCTACAAAAATAAAAATAAAAAACTGATGTATCATAGAAAAATTCCATTTCTTCCATGTAGTGTGTGAAGATATTACCCTAAGTAGATATAATTTTTTTATGTTATTTTATAAAAATTTAAATTTTTATAATGCATATATTTGCAGGAAATTATTTTCTAATTTTTTTCCAAATATCCCATGCCATAAATTTTGTCCCATGTTTTGATCGAGTTACATAACCCATATATAGGGAAAAGTGATTTGTTACTAATAATTATAAATAGCCTTTTTATTATGGTTGGAATTGAAAATATTTATTTAGACGAAATGAGGTGAGAAATAAAAAAATGCTCTGCAACTCTGGCACAAAATTGGAGTCGTCTCTTCTAGGGTTTCCCCCATCCAACCGTCATACTGCAGTCTTTGCGGTCACTGCAGGAATTAATTGCTATAGTTTCTCCTAGGGGTTTTCACCCTCTAGGCGTCCCCTATAAAATGACCTTGCCATCTTCAAACCCAGTTGTTTCAATCGTGGCAAGAGATAGTGGAGTGAGCAATGGCACTGCTGGCAAAGTTTCCCAGGAAATTTGTCACGAAGGTTTTTCACGAGGTAATATCTCTCCTCTGGATGTTGTTCTCCCCATTCCTGAATTTAATGTTTCATGTCAATGGTTAGAACAATTTTGCCTCATTGGGTATATTGTGGGTTGAGTCCCCCTGAAAGCATGCTTAAATCCTGGGCCAATCTGGACCCCTCATGGGGTCCACCTGGATAGTGTCCAAAACATGACCAAGGGTTTATTTATTTTTTCGTTTATTTGACCTGACTAATGCGCCCAACATCTTGGCCAAGCAAGCCACTTGGTATGTCCACAACTCACTACTTGTATTAACACCCTGTCATAAGGACTTTGTGGTATCTGAGTATCCCACCCTTAAAGTTCTGATGTGGATTAAATTTCCTGGTATCCCTCTGTCATGCATTCATTTACTGCCACAAATTTCTACTTCACTTGGGTGTGTTGTCTGCCTAGAAGCTGATAAGTTATACCATGGTCGTCCTCAGAATTGATTTTGCATTGAGATTGATCTTTCGCATGACCTCAAGGAATTTGTGAATATTCAAATGGGTGATAAATGTTACTCCTGGCGGTTCATGTATATAAATCTTCTTGATACTTGCTTTTGTTTTCAAGTGTCTAATCACAAGATAAGAGATTGTCTGCTTTATGTCCATCATAACTGCAATGTTTCAAAAGCAACACCCAAACCAGTCGAACCCCAACATGAGGAAGGTTGGCAAGTGGCCAGAGGTCGGAGAAATAAGAACAAATCCCAGCAATCCAAAGCCTTTGGCTCCCATGGCCATTGTGAACCAGTTGTTAAGGAACATTATCACAACATTCTGGCCAAAGATCCTACGACTGCTACTAAGGAACCAATTGTTTTTGCTAAGGAGCCAATTGTTGCAACCATCTTGGCTACCTATTTGCCAAAGTACTCAAGCACGCCCCTTACGGCATCGATTCTCATAGACCAGTCAAATTCTATTTTTCACGTCCCCATTTCACATTTAATTTCTCTACTACTTCCAAGCAGCTCACAAGGGCATTCCAAATGACCTCGAAGTCCACCTCGCATTTCTCAGGACCATAGCCCAATATGCAATGTGGACTCCACTAAAGCATAATACAATATTGAGTATGTCGAACGAATAAAAAATTGATTTGCAGGAATTTTTACATCATAATTTTGCTCGTTTCTTACATAATTAGTATGATGCCCTTGAGGGCTTGGAAGATGGGGATATGGTTCTTGACCAACATTTCCCATGAATTGTTTATCCTGGAATGTCATGGGTCTCACAGAATCCTTTCGTAAGTATGTAGTGTGTGAAACTTGATAACGATGTGCAAATCTGGATGTGTCGTTTTTGCAGGAAGTTAAAATTACAGGTTTTTAGTTACAGATGGTTTGTAAATCCATCTGTCTTGACAACTTGGATTTCTATAGCAATCGTGAAGCAGGGCGTAGGGGATTAATTTCAATTTTAGCCCCTAAATAACGGCCTTTATTAATTGACCATGGAATCGACCCCACCAACCGTGTCATATGGGTCATCTTTAATATTTAGGGCCACCCTTTTGGGCTCATTAATATATACACCTCTAATGAAGTAGCCAAAGGGGTTGATCTATGGCGGTGGATAGCCAACTCCATTCCCAATGCATACTAGGTTATAAGTGGAGACTTTAATATGGTTGAAAACCTAAATGATAAATGTGGCCACCTACATATGAGGTGGAAACCTGGTGAAAGGGAAGTGTGGTACTTCATGTGAAATAAATTTAGATTCTTTGATCTTAATGCATCTCACTTTCCCACGTCTACAGCCTGGTACACATGGTTCAATCTCCGTGGAGGGACAGATCACGTCCTTAAATGGCTTGACATGGCCATGTTGTCAGCTCAAAACTTTTTTAAGTTTACTAGCATTTGTTCCATGCCATTGGAGGTTATGCCTGAATTTTTCATTTCAAACCACTCCCTTATACAATTTCGTATCTGTTTACATGATGCGTGCCCATTTTTTCATAAAGGCCAATTCTTTCTTAATACTTCCTTGATGTAACATGGCCCCACCGTCAATCATATCAAGCGGATTTGGAATTTAAAATTCCATGACCCAATCACTGTCAACGATTTCATCCACCTATGCAGGCCAGTTGGCTACTTTGGTGCGAAGATGTGCTGACGTAAACTACCAAATTTCTTAGAATCTACGGCCACCAGTTGGCCAAAATTTGGCTTAGCTCTTAGTCGGGAAATGGTGGTACTTCAAGGTGATCTCTTCACTGACGCTCTGCAACTACAAGTTGTGACTCTCTGACATCAAATCCAAATTGTGGAAATTTATAATGTTAAAGGTGCTCAGATCCAGGCTCAAATACATTGGCTCAAAGTTGGAGATCGGGTCTTGAAAGGAGTTTTTCTCTCTTCAAGCCAATAAGCTATCTCAACAGATCTGAGCTATCATTGATAACAAAGCTCGAATCACTAATCCACAACTCATGTTGCAAGCATTTGTGCAACATTACAAGCTCATTTTCCAAGCTCAGCCACCCTCTGATACTCATCGGGACACTCTTGACCAATGTTTGGGGGTTGTGCCTCACAAGCTTTCAGAGGCTTAGAAGGTGCTCTGTGAAAGAATGCTCACTATTGAAGACCTCCATGAATCCACTATACAAATGTCTAAAGATAAAGCACTCAGCTCTAATGGATTCCCCTGTGAATTCTATAAAACTCTTTGGGATTCTGTCAAGCAAGACCTTTTGTAGGTCTATCTTGAAGGGTTTCAAAACCAATCCCTAGGGCTTGTAATTAACAAGGGAAACATAAAATTCATTCCTAAGAAAAGATATTCCGAGAAAATCACTTGTTGGCGGCCGATTACTCTTTTGAACGTCTCCTACAAATTCATTGCCAAAGCGTTAGCTTTGTGATTACACAATCTGCTGCCTACTATTATTCAACCAGAGTAGACAAGCTTCATACAGGGATGCTTCATCATGGATAATATCATCGTCATTTGGGAAGGCATGGAATGGGCCTGCAAATTTCACCAGGACGTTATGTTTATCAAGATTGACTTTGAGAAATCCTATGACTATATTGAATGGCCTTTCATCCTCACCATGCTTCAGGCCCTTGGCTTTGGCCCCATCTTTATTTAATATGTCAATATGCTTTTTACAGATGCCTCTGCTCAAATTTCTATCAATGGCCTTAGCTCGGATCCCTTTGGGTTATTCCGGTCTATCAAACAGGGTTGTCCTCTAGCCCCTGTACTTTATGTGCTGACGGCTGAAGTCTTTGGTTATCTATTAGTCCATGCTTAAAATCAAGGTCTTATTTGTGGAATTTTGATGTCTGTTGAGCCCACCTCTCAACTCCTCAATAGACATTTTATGAATGATTTGTTCCTTACGCTTATCGAGGATGAAAGTAACATTCGTAATGCCATGCAATGCTTGTATACTTTCTGCCTAGCTTCTGGTTCCTCCATTTAATGGCAAAATACTCAATGCTGCAGGTAATCCTTCCTTCCCGCGCCGAACTGGATTGCCACTTATGATTGCAAAATTCCTTAACATGGGGAGATCATCAAATTCCTTGGTATTCCTTTTTCTTTTCAAGCCTCCCCGACTGATCTATGACATTATGTCATTCAACAGGTGGCAAAAACAATGGAATATTGACTCACTAGACCCTTGTCTCTGGCCGGAAAATTCCTAATTTGTTCCAAAGTTCTAGTGGCCACCCATGTCTACTATTCATCTTGTTGGGTGCCTTCCAAAGCATCCATCGAAAATCTAGAAAATTTTCTCAAAGCTTTCTTATGGGATAATGCTTCTACTGGAAAAGGTTTTCATTGTGTCGCTTGGGATATATGTTTCTTAGCTCGTAATTCTAGAGGCCTTGGCATTCTCCACATCCAACACCAAGGGCAAGCTCTCTGTGCTAAGTGGATTATCCATAGCATCGGTGGCCAAGAAGCTTGGAAAGTTATCATACGACATGTCATCTCAAAAGGTTGTCCTTATGACCGGCCTGCATGGAAAGGTTTAGGGTTTGTCAATCTACTCATCACTCTTGTGCCTGTCAAATTTATGGGCATCTTCGTGCTTAAACTTATCTGGAAATCTTGGGAATGTGTCAAACCTTGGATTTTATGGAAAGGAGATGGATTTTGCAATGGGTTATCTCTCAACCAGAAATATCTCTGGTGGTCACCGATTTTTCAATCCTAAGAGCAATGCCTTACAGAGGTCCCGAGAATCTCCACACTCAAATTATTAAAGCGTGGAATTCATATCAATGAGGATTTTTTCTACAAAAACAAGCAATCCTGGTTTGCTTGGCCGAAGTTTAAAAAACAACTTCAGCTCTCTAACTAGGATCCAGATACTTTCAATACTATGATCAATTTTGTTCATAATCACATGCTACATAAGATTGTTGTGCACTCTTCTCGCCCTTAGTGGATAGACTGGAAGTGGTTTGCTAATACTCCTTTCTGTAACTATAAAGCTAGCAAAGGCTATCGATGGCTCTCACCCCATTTGCCCATGGTGGAAAAACTCAACACTCGTTGGGGAATTAACGCCACCCCATCTGACTGGTGCAGATGGTTTGAGACTGTTTGGACTATATGTGTTGAGTCCAAAATTGCTCATTTTCTGTGGTGTATTCTTCACCAAGGCCTTCCTATTGGGGCCCGTTTTGTTCAAATTGGGATTCCAGCTCCCAAATGCCCCTTCTGTGGGCATCTAGAAACTATTATGCATGTTTTCTAGTTCTGTCCCAAATCTCAAACTACCTGAAACTGGATCCATACTTTTTTCTTTCCTTCCTGGCCCCACTGTTTCACTTGGCAACATATCAACCTGGGATACAATCCCAAACTTATGCCTATGTTCACCCATATTTGGCATGTGTTCAAAGCGGAGATTTTATTTTTGATATGGAAAGAAAGGAATGCTTTTTCCTTTGTTAATTCTGTTGTTGATCAGTCCTCAATTTATAATAAATCTATAGTGATCTCCAATGTGTTTCTGCAGGTTCAAGTTCAAGTGAATAAGGTGGCGCTGGAGGTGGACCACCTCCATACTTTATTGCAACATTGGAGGGAAGCCCCATGCAATGTTTCCTAGGTTCCTCCCTCTCCCAGTAGGCAATCCTTGCCCTCCACTTGTGGTGGTCGACGCAACAGATCCCAGCGCCAAGAGTTCATTTGCTCCCGTCGTTCTATTGGGGTGAGCCATCAACATAACCACTCACTTGGACACCACCACGGTCATGGATTATCGCCACATTCCTCGGCTCGCGAGCAGGGCTGTGATGGTTCTCTGCCTCAATCTTTGACTCGCCATCAGGGTTGGAGTTCTCCCTTCGCCACTTCTCAACAGGTCGTCTAGCATCCTATGCTACCCTGCCTACTACTGGAAAAATCCCTCGACTCAGCTTAGCCATTCCTATGTGTGGGGAAGAATATCCTGAGGAAGAAAGTGTTGATGCGTAATCACAACACCCCTAAATGTATGTAACTTTATGGGTTAAAACTATCAGTGTGATTTCATAACATGGAGCTTTTCCCAAAGTGTGGGACTTTGCAATCAGAAAATCTCTCCAAATGAAGGTCAGTTCCTATTCCTCTTTCAGATGCACACATTTAAATTGTAGAGGATCTACCTTAAAATCTACTCTAACTTGTGAAGGAGACAAGGTTAAGAAGATGCACGAAATTAAGCATAAACTAACAAAGGTGATGCACCAAAGGAATGTTGAACACTTACTTTTCCATTAAACACAAACCATTGAAATGTAATACAACCACCATACACAGATAACCAATATTACAATGAGATATCAAAGAGGTGTGATGAACATAAGAGATGGTTGAAAATCATCCACAGACATGTATTATTGCTCCACAAATTTGATACAGTACACTACAATGGCCAAGAGGCAAGATTTTCATTACAGTTTTGATGGGAGTTTTTAACTGGACACAAATTCACTTACAGACAAGAGAAGGAGGGTGAAAATCCAAGTTGTTCGACCTTTACAAAAAATGCCCCTTCTTATAATATATAGAAAGAATGTGAGAGAAGGGGGAGAGAAGAATTTGAATTCTTGCTTCAACCACCCAAAATTGCATTGAATTCACCTTCCACAATGATGGGTTCAATTGCAAAACCCATGCCTCCATGTACTATGCCTTGTTGGAGAAGATAGGAAACCATACCTTCATTATTGTGGTAGGTGATAAAATTGGATATTCCTCTAAAATGGTGGATTGTATTTCTTCATTTTGAATAACTTAGTAGTAGACGCCGAGAGCTCTCCAAAAAGTCCTTTGTTGCAAAAATCTGAGCTCCCAGTCAAAATTTATGGCCATCTGAAGGTCGGGGTGTCATTTTGCAAAAAATGGTAGGCTGGTGATCTTCCTTTTATGGAGTCCGAAATGCATGCAACCTCTGAAATCCCAAAATTTGGACTTTCGGACATTTCCATTTTGGAGATTATTTTTACATAGGAAGTTTTAAACAAGATTTTGCAATATTTAATAAATGTATCTATATATACATATATTGACTAAAAGTAGCTAATAGAAATATCTCTCCACTTTGTCCCTCTGACATATTTATGGATTTTTTTTAAAAATGATAATAATTTTTTTTTTCAAACTTTAACCAAATTTTATCCTCGTCAATCATGAATGCTAACTTGATCCTTGTGACTTAGTGTAATGCCCATTATTTTACCACAAAAAAATTAACTAAAAAACTGGCAATTTTTTTATATATTATATGATGTACCATGAGAAAGAAATTACACTAATCACAAGACACATATTATAAATTAATTGAACACATGATTCCTACTAAATAAATATTTGCATGTATTACAATCTAGGTTAATTATAGGATTATTACGTACTCGAACAGAATATTTATTCAATATTCATTCTATTAGACATGATGATTAACATAGTCTCAAGACATAACATACAATTATCATCATCGTAGGACTCAAACTCACAATGATAACCATTTTACATACAATTCGTAGAGTACCTATTTTGAATCATACATGTCCACTAAAATTCTGTAGACAAAATACAGGTTAGGACTAATTATTAATACAATATAAGGAATGATTCTAAACAAACATGATACCTTTGCTTAGGACGTGATGCATTTCTTGACACAATTTACCTGAACCCATAAGACTTTTACTTAGGGACCTGAATATTCAACGGAGTGAATAATTCTAGAGGGATTTAACCCAGACTAAATAAAAGTAGATATATTCGTAACTAGAAAAATATTTTCACAAGGTCCATTAATTTTTGACAAAGGTGTAAATATAAGAGTGATCATGATTAAATAATAAAAGATATTCAACAAATCAATAAATAAAAAGAATTGACTATTTGAACAATATCCCAAGATAGAGTAACTTAAGGTCAAAAGGGATCAATAAAAATTCAATGAAGATGAGTGACCCAGATTAGATCTAATTACAGAGAAACACTAGATCTCACTGCATAACATGACATTAGCTAGTATAAGGGATGTAGTATAGTTTAAACAGTTCTTCATACCCCCACATTTAATTTGAAATATTTTTCTTTTGAGATGTTTGAAAAATAAGGAGCAACTACATTTTTTATGATAACATCATACTAATGATATAACGATTATCTAAAATGTATAACTCATTATAGGATTGAATCGAGCATTCTAACATATAGGAAACTAGTATTGGTCACGATAGCTAAATAAATACAATAATTCGTAACTTCTTACGATCGTTGAACTAAACACAGAATGCTTCTGAAGAATGTCACTCCATACCTGTAATGTTGATATTTAATGCCAATTTAGGATTAAAAATATCGTGGATTTGAATGATGCCCTCCTTATATTATTAATTGTTTTAATATTCCTTATGAATTTTCAATGTAGATCGTAATTACTCAAGGTAAATTAAAAATTATGATTACAGTGAATTAAATATGACATATGTTAAATCTTAATGCTAGTCCATCTATGCATGAATTAAATATACGATATCATATAAAATTTCAAAATACCCTGGTTTATTGAACATATATGATACAACAAAAATCTTGGACTTTCACAAATAAGAATTCAATGACCCCAAATAGAGAATGGTCAAAAGTAATAATCTATTGTTGAGGAATAAGTGAAATGTTATGACATCAATGCTAAAATTACTAAAGAGGAAATGTTACAAATGGAAAAAACATGAGACTTGAACAAAGGGATTCGTAGTTGAAATGGTTTACAGTATTTCATAATGGCTTGTTTTCTTAGATATCACTCCTTCAATAAACTATAAGCTATTTAGCACAAGCCAATTGTTATTGTCTCAAGAATAAGTACATAATTCACTGTAATAAATAACTCTTTATTCTAAACTTCTTCAATATGAATCTAAATAATTGAAATTTTTTAAAGGACGTATTTTTGCATATGATAAAGAAAAACTTTTATTTAAAGTTTTTCACGATATGAATAAAATATGACATGTATACTAATCTTTGAGATGAGATAAGGAACTTTCCCAATATGTTGATAAGCTCCCACAAAAAACGAATCTCTATTGACAAATAAGAACAATGAGAGAAATAGATGCATGTTAGAAACTTAAGTAAAGGGATTGGTAAGTAGTTACAATTAGAGAAATCCCAGAGATCATGTTAGAAAGACAATTAATATTGTATGAGAAGCAATAGTGAATACAATAATTCACACCACATATTTGACCTCTTAAGAGGTAAACATGAAAATATCATAACCCTATCCACTCAACGATGCAAACAATTTACAATGAAGTCAACTATGAAATCGTAAAGACATCCCCATTTGTTATTTAATAGTATCTAATAAACCAACGATTCTCTATGGAATAAAATTTTTTATGAGGTAAACCATGCTAACGCTCATTAAAAATTATGAGATATCCTTGACTTCCAATTAAATACAAAATATAATATTAAATCTTGCAACTACTTGTAACTATTTGCATGAGGCATTAAATATGGTTTATATAAAAGGTATCAACGTAATATGGAATTATGATGTACATGATGAGAAGACACGCCATTTACATTAACAAATAAGAACATTGGGAAAAATAGAAGGCATGTTGGAAACTTATGAACGCTGATTGTTGAGAGGGAATAGAATCATATTGAGCACTATCAGATAATGCATGCAAGGATTAATAGGAGGAAATTGTGTACGAAAGTGGGGGTCGAGTATATATGAAGGCACATGA
Source organism: Taxus chinensis (assembly GCA_019776745.2). Classification (NCBI taxonomy): domain Eukaryota; kingdom Viridiplantae; phylum Streptophyta; class Pinopsida; order Cupressales; family Taxaceae; genus Taxus; species Taxus chinensis. The sequence continues at coordinate 88,798 of JAHRHJ020000019.1, read as the reverse complement.
ACGTAGAGTATTTCACATTGATGTACAAGTATACAACTTCAATGTAAAAAATCAGTCCACTTTTAATCATATTTTTAAACAACATTTTTTTAATTGAAAAAACTATTGGATTGTAATAAATGTTTTTCAGAATTGTGAGGAATTTTTTACCTATCTAGTCATTTACGTGGCATCAAATATAACTAATATAAACTTACATTTTTGTAGACCATTACTTTTATCTCCGTAGTGATAACTAATTTATTACAATTCAATAAATTACCACATTTGTATATGAACACTTTCATTCTATCGATCTTATTCTAGTTGTATCAATAAGGTACAATTTACTCGACATTATCATTTAGTTTATGTAACTCTAATTGAATTATTCTCCTATGACAATTAGTGCAGGTTATAATATGATATTTATTTTCACTAAAAAAATGATATCACATGACAATATTCATTCTATTTAGACGTGATGATTAAATAATTTACAATAAATAACATACAAGTATATATTCCTTGTAACTCAAATTCCTCAAATCATAACTATTTATACAACTATGTAGCGTAAACATTAATATTTCACCACAATGTGTATGGAACAACTCTTTGTAATTACATATATACATTGTAAAGAAATTCCATAACATAAAGTGATACCATACTCAAGCATAGATTGATGTCCTATGCACAATGTCTGGCCACATGGAACCATAAGACTTAGTATAAAACTTAGGTCATGCAATATTTAACATTGGCAAGACATTCCCCCTATGATTGACATTTTAAGATAAATAAATGTAGATATATTACACATGAAAAATGTCTTTAAATTTAAATTATTTAAACATTGATTTTAAAAGTAATCATGATTAAGAATATAAAAGCAGATTCTTTTCATTTTCAATAATGGAGCATACATAGGGAAATGAGATTTGAACTATAAGATCACACCATATATCAAAATAAGTCAATAAAAAGGACAATGATCTGAAATGTTCTCATTACAGGATAATCTATAGAGTTGTATAATCAGAGTATAAACTCATTTTGCAATATTTTTTCTGTGAGAATACTATGTTTTCCTTTATTCAAGACTGTTTAATTATTTTTACTTCACGAATTCTATAGGTTTGTAATAAATCTTGTTCCAATCAATGAGAGTGACTATTGAAGGTCAAACACGGTCCATGACCTATTAATGAGCTTGCCAAGATGATCCCCCTATTTATGTGGAAGGCATGTCACTTAATGAATTAATTTCAACTCATAATATTTTGACATTTATATTTATTTTTATTCCACAAAAACTGTAAATGGCCACCTATGTATTTAATTCTATGTAAGATATGAGATGTCACATACCAAAGAAAAAATGATTTTCTAAATTTCTTCCCAAAGGATATTAAGGTTGATATTCTATTGTTGTGTTCCTTGTCAAGTAAATTTTTTTATGATTCTATTTATTAAAAATAAATTATTAAACTATAATCTTTAATCAAAAATTTAAAATTTTACAGAAAATATCCACATCAACTTTCTATATTGTTGAGCATACATTTATATAGTTTTTTTATAATCATGTTTTCTCGGTACCCAAATGTGTTCACATTGAAACTCAGTGTGAGATGGTAAGGCTCGGTTTACAAGCCATGGAAACTCTTACAGAGCGAATGAGGCGTTCCCATACAAGATTGGGCGCTGCTGGGAGAGTTCGTGGTCAATAGAGCAACAATGCTCTGAGTTCATTGAAAATGCGTCAATAGAGCATACAATCTTCTGCAAGAAAAAAACAATGTGCAACATATTCACAAAATTTCTCAAAATCCAGGTGAAATACTCTATAGATCGCTCAAAGGGTATCCTCAAAACCTTTCATTCCTATCTTCAAATTCAGTTCAATGCGAACAAACTGACATAAATTTCATAAATTTCTGGACAACGGTGGTATGAAAAGAAGAAGAAAAATCAGCTTTTGAATCCATGATAGGAATACCTAGACGAGCTTTGAACCTACAGTGACCAATTTCTTGCATTTGGATTAGTCCCCCTCATAAATACCCTCACCCTTCCTGATTTCGACAGAATTTCTGTAATTGCTAGAAAGGAGAAAGAAGAAACAAGCCCTCGGTCATATGGTTCCCCCATCACAACCCAAGGGGATCCTGAAGAGTGACTGGCTAAGGAAGCACGGGAAGCGAGTGCCCATGTAGTTTCCGCGTTAGTTCAGTAAAGAGCGTATGGAGATGCATGCGCAATGGCTGCAGGATCCGCACCAACCTTGATAACCTCAAGTATGTTAATTTTCCCCTAATTTCGAATGTGCTTATTGTACTTTTTTCAATTTGGCCTTTGATAGTTCTCTGGGTTGAAAAATTAGCTTATTGGCAAAAAAAACAACTACACCGAATTTCAACACTTTATTGTGTCTTTGGGTTTTGAACCTAGGGCTTCTGCTTTGAAATCCGTTAAGTAGATCTACATTTGTCCTTTGACTTTTTCTATAAAATTGCACTATCAGGGCCTATCTTAATAAAATAACCAATGGTTTGTTGTTTGCAATTGCAATTGAATTGTATTCTTTAATTTGTCCTTGAATAGAATATCTCTTTTAATGGAAGTGAGCTATACAACAATCTAAGTATTTTAACCACTAATTTGAAAACAAGCACAACTTTTTTATATCATTTCATATATGATAAAATTAGGTGATTTGAAATCCTGAACGAAAAAGTAGTGGAAAAAAAAGGGTCAATTTATATGAAATTAGTGCTAGATCTATTGGTTTACATTAGAAAATTTGAAACTGATGTAGAATAATTCATAGTCCAATACAACTGTAATAAATATACTTGTTATCACTGAATCACAGCACCCTTATATTTATACAAAGTGTGTGTGCTTGAGCTCACGGTGTGATTGGGTAACATGGGTAATATCTCCAAGTTGTGGGATTTTTCACTTGAGATAGACCTCTAGAGAAAGATGGTTCTTGCTCCTAAACTACCCTCCAAAATCTACTCTAATACAGGAAAAACTATCTATTCTAATCTAACTTTCCAAGGGACCAGGGAGAGAGAGTTGCATGAAAATGAAATCCTACACTAAAGCGGTGATACACTAGAAAAGGAGGGTGTGAGAGTAGTCTCCAATGTGTGAAATACAGAAGGCAAAGTGCATACTAGAAGAGGTGATGACAGTTCTCCATAATCTAGCAAAATGCATTCACAACCATATTCCATACATACACAATGATAATGAATCCCTGCAAGAGTATAAGAATAGACACAATATATTTGTAATAAGATTGAAAGGGAAAGAAGAATGCAAAAAAACACAACAGGGGAAGATACATCCACAAACTTGATATTTATTGCTTCATTGATATGCACAATTCAATCTATTACAAAATAAGGGCCTGGATCACCATGCAAGGAGTCCACTATAAGGGCCTGCAACACATTGGCTTCACAAAGCAATTTTGACAGAGTTTTTCTACTCAAAAACTATCTCCCCTTTACAATGAGCCCAACACTCCAATTTATAGAAATCTGAGAAGAGAGAGAGAGGGAAAATGAAAATCCCGAAATTTGTCCTTCAACCACTTGCAAGAGGTAGTAAATGAAGTGAAATGATGTTATGTTGCTTGCAAAAGGCTCCCCATACTGTCCCATAACTTGCAGTAGTGAAATATGTCAGCCCATGTTTCATTAATGCAATCCCAACTACCAAATAAAATCATTGTTCTAGAACTAGGACCACATTTTCTACAAAATCATCATCAATTTACTTCAAATTCTAGAATTTCTTGATTTCTGTGCATTGGGATCAGAATCATGATTCCAACGGTACCAATCTTGTGCATTTTCGTTGAGAAATGCAAAAGTTATGGCCTTCTGAGTGCGGGTAACTATTTTGGGTCTGCCAGGCATTTCTGTCATTTAACAGGAATGAGCATCTGATTGACTGGGGCTTAAGATGTTTCCTTTATTTTCATATACCTACCCTCATTAAAAATAAGAAATCCAGTTTTTGTGGCGTAGAGGATGTCGTGCCAGTTCTAGAAAGTCAAATTTCATGAAAATCAGAGCTCGGGGTCAAAAGTTATGGCTGTTTGAAGTTCGGGAGGGTTAGACATTGAATTTTCCTTTGCATGTGGCTATTTCAGCTATTTCAGGTCTTGGTGTCCCGGATGTTCCTTGTGCGACTTGGGCTGAAAACATCTGCTTCACCCACATCACACTTGACCCACTTTGCAAATCGGGCAAATCGTCTTTTGGTGCCCCGCTTGTCCCAACATTAACCAAGTCGTAAGGGTCATTGAACTCCACATTCGCCGCATCTCCTTTGTAGTCAACTTTTCTGGACTTTCAGAGCCCACGCGTCGTAATGTCCCAATTGTCCCGCACGAAAAAAAATTATAATTTTTCTGATTCCCTTTAACTGCGGCTTTTTTGGCTTTTTGGGTCCAGGACGTTTCTCACATACTTATGCAGCTTGGGCCAAAAAAAACATGACTTTGGTGATTCCCTTTGTAAATCAGCCATTTTGGATTTGCGGGTCTCGGCTGTCCTGACGTCCCGAGGACCACCTGGGTCAAATTTACCCGATTTTTCTGATTTGCACTGCCTGCGGCAATTTCAGATTTTTGGGTCCCGCGTGTTAGCATGTTCGTGTGTGATCTGGGATGAGAATTTTTTATTTTTCCGCATTTCACTAGAATAGGCAATTTTTCAGATTTTTAAATTTTTTCTAATTCCTTGAATTTTTTCCTTGGATGGGAGGGTTAGAAAAGAGCTAAAGGGACCTTCAAAACCCTGATTTTTTTTTACCATTTTTTTGCTTGCTCAAGCCTGAGGAAATTATGCAAGTTATCCAAATTACCTTGAGGGGTGAATTTGGGATAACAAGACCATCAAAAAAAAAAAAAAAAAAGATGCACACACCACTCATTTCCAGATGATCAAGGGAAAGGTGCAACATTGAGGGGGCTTGGCTCACACATATCAACACACTTCCTGAGGTCCCACACACTTTTAAAAAAAAACCCTTTCACGCAGGGAAGAAAATGGAAAAATAGAGGGTTCCACATAGAGGAAGAGTGAAAGAGACAAATCTTGCAGATACATAAGTGGAATAGTGTGAGCAAGCACTTTCAATGTCTTAATCAATACTACTCAAAATAAAAGATAAAGAGTATGAAAACAAAGTGGTAGCCATCGTATATCCCAAGAATGGTGTTGCAAAGGTTACAATGCAAGTATTATAGGTGTACAGAAGTAGAAGAAGCAAAATAAATACAGCTAGACATTACACTCCTAATCGTAAATCTTCTTCTTCTCTTTTGCATACAACAAACAAAATAGCAAAATATAGTAGTTTCCTTCCTCTTAGATACAAATGAAACCACTTCAGATACAAACTACAAATAAAGATCAATCAATTTGTATGTTGTAAAATGAAGAGATATTATGGTTACATATATATCTACATGTGCAGGGCTGATTTAACCAATAGTGGTAATTATTTTTGGATGGATGTTAACAAGAGCTCCCTTTAGCAAAATTCCCTATCATGTTATTTTTAGCATAGGAAAGGAAGAATGCATGAAAATGTGGTGAAAATTTTCTATGGATGTGGATTCTTGTCTTTACAACTATCATTTCAGTCCAAATGAGCTCTCCTAGATATGTGTGCTTATCTACAATGCCTTCCTCGAGAACCAAAACCAGATTTTATTCCTTTCAACACATGTTGACCAAGAGTGACATGTTATTTAATTGTTTTATTTATTTATTTTACCCAAAAAAATCACAAGACATTGACGACTGCGTAGGACCGGGGGGGAACCACATCTCCCTCCCCTTATAAGAGGATTGTCCTCGATGCAACACAATGCAAGGTAGAAAAATGATTGGTAAGTAAGGAAAGTTCAAAATGACTAATGTGGTGTATAAAATTTACTATTCACTACAACGCAACTACCAGAAGTCAAACATAATTTACTATTTTATTTAATTGTTTATGATCTATGAAGATTGAAATTTTTTTCTCTACTGTAGTGAATCTAAACCAAATTTCATAATCATATTCAAAACTATTCGATAATGTTTTCCTGTAAGCGTCTTTGTGATTATTTGTTTTCTCGTAAGAAAAAATGGGTTGTATCGATGTTCTATGATCATTTTCATCCTTTACCCGTTCTATCTCATTACTTATATTGTTTTAGAAGTAAATTTCACTATTTTTGCAAGGTAAGACAACATGACGTCATCCAAGACCTATAACATAGACCAATTCACATTTTCATGACACTAACTCAAACAATACCTTTTTTATTTATCCCAAGTAAATATTGACTCCACAATAGGGAAGTGTATACACATAAAATTAACCACATAAATGTAGAAGAGAAAATTATCTAGACAGAAGTCTGTGATGGACACAAGTAAGATTTACCATAAGAACACCACCATTCCTCACCAAGAGAACACCACATACCTATGAGGGGAATGTAGCATAACACCCCAAAACATAGTCCCCCCACAAAATATAATCCATACAAACATATATAATCACGAGGTTTGTATAAGACATAAGAAAAAAATATGACAAAACACACTTATAGTCAGGTCCCCAAGACCAAAAGTAACCTTGTCGATATGTGCAGTGCCTGGTGAATCCAAGTATAATAATATATGTTAATGACATATGTAGTCTAGGATCTCAACCTTTCCTCAAAGAATCTAAAATAAGCAAACAAAAGTATCAAGTGTCCCATCTGTATGTTTTTTAGTGAGTACCACATCCCAAAATTACACTATTCTCAACTAATCAAAAATCTGAGAAGTGAATAATCTCAAGCTCAACCTTGAATTTTGAAATGAATAACTTATTTTTTGCAATGATAAAAACATCATCCTAGGAAGCAAGGAGCAAAAAAAATCACTTTCAAATCCAGCAACTATAATGCATGTCACAGAGGCAACTCCACCAAGAAGTATCTGAGTACCAAAAAATTATCTCAACCATTGACGACTAAGTATCATATGTATCTCCACCATAGCAGGAAATGAATATCATAAGTTTTCACTACACTACAGGAGAACTAAGTACCCATAAAAGTCTCTCAACCATAAAGTAATAATTATCATATGTCTTTCCACCATAGGACGATTGAATATCATAAGTTTCAATCCACCATAGGAGGAGTGAGTACCATAAAAGTCTCTCAAAAATAGAGGACTAAGTATCATATGTCTCTCCACCATAGGAGGACTAAATATCATAATTGTCACTCCACCATAGGATGATTGATTACCATAAAAATATCTCAGCCATAGAGGACTAAGTATCATATCAAGGGCATGTTACTGCAGCACCATGCATGCATTCATGACACCTTGGGAGTACCCACATACGACATGCACATACCATACAACAAGATAAAACCAACTCATCAAGAAAGAAAGAAAATCCACATTACACTCTTGATGACATTTAGCCAAGTGGCTTTAAAATCATAAACTTTGAGCTCCAGAAATAAATAAAACCAAGAAATATTGGCAACCAAAGAAAATGGTGAAGTAGCTGCATTAAAATTTCAAAAATATTGCAAGAAAGAAAAAATGAACAAGAGTCTCGAAGCTTCTCAATAAATCAATTAAATAAAATGTTGGTTATATGGAAATTCCAAATTACAAATAAAATACGGATAGAAATATTCACATCACACTCACTATGTGGCCTTTAATGACCGCCATTAGGGGTACCCAAAACATCGAGTGAACATCATAGCATATAATCATGATATTGAAAATATAATGTAACTACCATAATGTGTGGCTGAGTCAAATCTCCTACAAGATAGTTGCATGGCTCGAATAAATACATTTTTATCCACCAATAACAATATACCCAAATAATCTCACCCTGACCAGGAACCAAAAAAAAAATCTTCCAAAAGTTTGTCACTAAGAAAGTCTCGTGATTAGTAATGTCAAATAGTCCAATAGTGTTTGTTGCATTTGTCAAAGGGTTATAAGTTACAAGATTTGAGAGGAAAATAGAATTGGTCAATGCATCGATGCAATATTGAATAACATATAAATTTAATGATTTGAAAGAGAAGTCATATCATTGTAATTATTTGACCAAGATGAGTCAATGTAATATCCATAATGTATTATGCAAGGAAATGGAAAGATTCAAAATCCAGGTAAATTGTTCCGAAGAAACCAAATCTCTAAAGTTTTAGATACTGCCATGTATAATATATTATACTATCAATTGTCTGATGTAACTGTCATAACCGCTGAAGGATAGAACTCATGAATGAAACAACCAATTCTTGATATATTTCATAATGATATCCCAAGTGTCATCCATAGTGAAACTTCCCAAAATAATTGTACTAAGTAATCAATATACCATAATCTAAAAAACAAATTGTCACAATACAAGTCTATACAAGGAATTAGAGACCCATTATACAATATGCTCATCAAGAGCCACAAAGTTTCTTGTTATTTTTTTTGTATGTAGGTGTGTTGATGTGTTGCATGACATAATTGGTGTATAGTGAATTGGATTGTATCGAGATTTTGCCACCGTGTTGTGATGAATTGTGTGTGTCACCATGTTGTAATTGTAATTGACTATATGTTGTAATGTTATACATTGTGTTCCTCATATGTATAATTCATGTAATATGTGATGGTTCATGTCATGATTTAGGGGCATATGGTGAGCATATGATCCCTATTGTACAATGATCGCACTTTGGGTGCAGTATGTGGTAATGTGATGTATCATAACCCTTGAAAGTAATGATTGTGTTATACCCTATATATATACCATGTGTAAGACATTATGGTTAATTTGTGTGAATCGCCATTGTGTTAGTGATGTAGTTATGTGTTATGTTGTGAACCCTACACTAACCGACCCTAAGGGAAATCGGTAAAAGTGTATGTTTGGAGTGAGGAAATGTGTACCATTGACCAGTCACTTGATCCAAGTACGAGATAGGAAGTGGAGTCTTACATAGGCTGAAAACCCACTTTTGTTCATTTGGTATGTATGGCACTTGCTCAAGGGGTTTCATGCATATTGTGTTTCGCAGACACCTTAGGCTTGGTAGATGGCGACTCGTACTCCTTTCTCTCTATATATATGGTTATCATATGGATTCAACCTAAGTGTAGTTACGACTATGTTGAGCCTTGTGGAAGTGGTGGAGGGATGATTTAGACAAAGATGATGACACTTGTATTATTTGATATGTTATTTTATGAGCTGAGGTTCGATGTTAGTGGTTGTATAAGGCCACATAGTTATTATGATGTGTTATTTCACTATATGTATTTTATTCGTAAATTGAACACTTTCCCTTTTCTTGCTAGAACCAACAGTTTTCTTGATTGACATGTTCTTATATTTTGGGCATTTATTTGGTTGTTGCACTAACATGTAGATTTTTACACTAACCATGGCTAATTAGCCATTTGCTTTTATTATTTTTAGATTTGCATATCAAGTTTAAAAGTTTTATAGCCTAGCCCAAGGCTTGAAATTTTTGCCACTTGACATTTGAAATGGATTTTTATGATGGCTCTAATGTCGTAATGTGTTGGAATAGGGTCATGGGATTCACCATGGAGTGGTGGGACCTATGGACCCGCTTTGTTGTATGGGGGTACGCCCCAAGGAGTTACAGATAACTAGCGGGTTGTTGAACCAAGATTTATTATGTCACTATGGTTAGAGGTATCTAGACTCTATGTGCCTAGGGCCATAGGGTGACCAACCTCTTTTGGGGAGTGAAAAGGAAAATTTATCTTTATTTTATTGCTTTAGGGAGGCATAAGAGACTTGAGGGAGGCATAAGAAACTTGAGGGATATATAAGAGATTTGTGTGTGTGTGTGTGATGGATGTTTGGGAGGTATATGGAGTTTTTCTGTGATACTTTGGTAGGTATATGGAGTTGTTTTGTGATGTTTTGGAGGTGTATGTTGGTGTTACTTTGATTTATGTGTACTCTTGTGAGTCTGATTTACATTTTGGTTGTTTCCATCTTGACCCTATATAGCTACAGTTATGGTTTTGAGTTTTGTGAAACCCCTATATGTGTACATGTTGGGAATTCCATGTTGTTATAGTTTGCTTATGTTGCAAGTACTTTTGTGTGAGGAGTGTGTGTGACAAGTACTATATTGAGTGGGTCGTGTATGTTCCATGGTTCGGTTGAGTTCTTGTGATGTAATATAGTCGTGAAGGTACATATCATGATGTCTTGTGAACCATTATTATAGTGTTTGGCCCTAATGTGGTATTGTGATGTCAGTTTTTGTTGGGCACCCACAACAAATTGTTATGATGCCAAAATTACAAAAAACAAACCATCACTGGGCTAGCCAAGAAGGTAGCCGAAAATTATTGATATGTCTTCTACATGGATTTACCAAAAAGACGTAAGAATTGGGTATTAAAAGAAATTCAAGAATTGTATGGTCCATTGTTGGATGAGGGTAAGTTTATTTCTTGATTAAAATTATTTGAATAATGATTAATTTAAACAATCTTATAATATTTTAGTCGATAGGCCTTTCTAAAGTCAATTTTCTTTGTAAATTTCTTCTTCATCATCATTGTGGTCCTAAAATATTTTTAATCTTATTTTCAAAATAAAAACCATTCTTATCCAACTCAAAAAATAACCTAGAAATTAACGTAGAATGGTCATTCATATGAAACAACTTTGAAATAACGTTTGTGGAAATTTCTCCACCTAATAGAACATTTCGTTTTATGCTTATCAACCTTTCACAAGCACCTATAGATGTTTTTTCTAGTATTGCATTATGTTTTGTTTTTAACTTATTTTCAATAACACAGACATGGTTCATAGCTACATTACTAAAAGCTAATGACGAGAGAGAGATAATTTACAAATTAATTTGAAGATACATTATGACCATTGTGAGTGGAAAACGACTAGGAGGTAAATGTTGATGTCAAGTCATATTTACTTTTTAAAAATTATAAATGTTGTTACTTTCATAATTAGTTTTAGTTTTTGTAAATGTTATGCTAACCAAGTGTACTTCTAAATTATTTTCAATCCTGTTAGGTAAAAACCCAATCCATGGTGTTGATTGATTAACTATTGGGATAGTTGGGATTTCGTACAACCAAGTCAGCAACAATAAGTTGTGAATGCTAGATTGGAACAAGGAAAAAATTTCACAAATCCCACTAATCATATGGGCTTCACAAGAACATGAGCTCAATTTATAAGTATCGTAGTTTAAATTAGATTCTAATATTAATTTTTCAAGTTTTATTTTTTTAATTACAACATAAACTAATTATATATTTTCATTTTCCAATAGGAGGACTATGTGAGAATTATCAAGTCTTGGCATAAGGACCATATCCATACTTACAAATATGTTTCTCTGCAAAAAGAAATGACCACCAATGGAGTCCAATCATTGCATGTATGCCATATAAATTCATTGTAAAATAGATTTTAAAATTATTTATATGTTTTATCAATTATTACACGATGTTAACAGTGGTTTATTTTTCTTTGATGTAGGGTATATGCAATATCACCCATGACAGCGAGTGGACAAACACATCAAACAATGAATGGGAGCCACATCACTACTTGGGTTATCATTCAATGGTTGCTTCAGAAAAAGGAGCTAGTGGGGATTTGGAGGTTAGATGGGGTTCTAGAGGTTTTAATGATACTACCATTGAAGATGATGTTACTCATGAGCATGGTAGGGATGAGAGCTGGGGGCAACTTTATATTGTGGATATTGATCCTAATATTGTATAGGGTCAATCATGACTTTAAAACTATTTTGTATTATAATATTATTATGTATTTCGAGTAATTAATGAGTGAATTGATTATAATATTTAATTTATCATTGTTTCCTTTAAAAAAATTGTTTTTATTCAATATCTTTATATTTGTAACTATGCTCAAATGTAATTTTCATTTTTAGGTATATCATTAAAATTGACATTAACATAACATTTTATAACTTAAATTGTATAATATAATCATACAATTAAATAAAATCAAGACCAAAAATATAGTCATAAAGAATGACGAAGCTGAGTTACATTTGTAGACCAACAAATCACAATTTAAGTGGTGGTTAGTGTCACAATTTAATTCAAACATAGTGTCTTCATTTAAGTCACAAATAGTGCCACCATTTACGTCGTAACTAGTGTCATGAATTAAGTTAGACGTAGAGTTTTCATTTAAGTCGCAACTAGTGTCAAAATCAAAGTGATAATTAGTGTCGAAATCAAAGTCATAACTAGTGTCGTAATCTAAGTTGGATATAGTGTCACAATTTAACTCACATATAATGTCGCTATTAAATTTAGATGTAGTATTACAATTAAAGTTTTACTTTAAGTCGCATGTAGTGTCACTTTTTACGGCATACACCAGGTAAATGTAAAGACGAATGTAAAGATACTTAAAAATCATAGATTAAGTCATGTTAAATTCATGATGTAAGTCATTGATTAAGTTACATTTTAAGTCACCCTAACATCCCATATAAAGACATCCTAACATCCCATTTGAAGACACCCTAACATCATGATGAAGACACAATTAAAGATGCATTTTAAGACACTCGAACGTCCCCTATTAAGACATCTTAACGTCACACTAGGGTGACATTAGGATAGGTTGTTCGGATGTCTTAACATGTGATGTTAAGGTGTCTTAAATGTGACGTTATAATAAATTCATAGTTTAATCCATTGTTATGTCATTTTTGTGACTTTAAATTTGAATCTAGGGTACCTAGTTGCAATTTGAAAAATCCACATTTGGCGGCTTAAAGGTGAATTAATACTGACTTAAATTGTTACTTAATTGGTCAAAATGTTATAGCCATCTATAAGTTATCTATTAATATCATGCCACAATATATTCCATAGATATAATAGTGAATGTAGTTATGGTTTTAGGATTAGAAAGATATTATTGTGCTACAAATTCATAAGGTTTTTATAGTATGCTAAAATTGTGTATAGAAGCTTGGAAAAAAATTCAAGTTGCCTACAAAATATGGGGATCTAAGTGTTCACATGATAGGTTCATCTGCATGAGGAAACGTTCATGGTCGAACATGTTTGTGGGATTGAATGTGTCCCCTACTATCCTAAGTTGATATTTTCTTCTAATATTTATTTTGCCTATATATTTAGTCATATTTTATGTATATGGGTCAATGCAATGATAGTTTTGATAATGGATATGGTGTATCTTTGCTTATTTCCCTAAAAAGGAGTTAGTCATATTTTTGTTGGATTAAAATCCTCACACCCCCTTTGTTGTGATGAGCAATACATACCAATACTTTGAAGAGGGATTGAGCCATAAGTATTTCTCCTAATCATATAATGAGATGGAGAGTAATAAATAATGTAAACAATATGGATCACTTAATCTGGATCTCACACATGTTTGCCTTTAAAATGTAAAATATGGGTTCATAACATGTGGATAGGTTTGTTTGTCTATATTTTCCTTGGCCCATGAATTTGTCTAAGCTAAAGTAGTTTTGGTACATGAATTTGGGATAAATGTCATTCACATTGCCAAATGCATAGGACTAGATTTGGGTACTACATTTTACTATATTTGGCCCAATTTGGAAAAACTTATTTCCATGTGTCTTACCGGGTTACCCTATCGCACTTTGGTTCATTCTTATCCTTTCTAGATTACACTAACTAAATCTTTCCAACGTAGCGGCGATTATCAACATTTTGAAACATATTCCTATACTTTTCCCACCTTGGGGAACATGTTCCTTTTTCACGTTTAACGTATTCATATATTTCCTCATCCTAGGGCTTCACTCTACATTGTTGTGCTTACATTGTTTATCATAAGACCTATATATTGTTATCTTGCAATGAACTACATACATGTTTGACACGTTGATATCCATAAATGTAGCTGCTCATGAGCTTTACTATCTGATCATATACATGATGCACATAATTCATGATTCACAAGTTCATACCACACCTCAAAATGGGAATTGATAATTAGATTATTTTATCTCCAATTTCCAATTTGAATTTTAAGGACATGACACAACCCAAATTTCCTCCTCAAGATGACACGTAATTTACCCAAATTAGATGTATCCACTCTTGTCTCTTTAGGAGTATATTCATATATTTTTCTCTCATCACAAGATGTATCATATTTAGATTCACCACAGATAGTTTAAACATATTAACGTATATCCATTCCTATACTTTTCGTAATTTTAGTTTTTTGTTGCTTATAGTCTTATACTATTATTGAATTTATATGAGGCATTAACTATATCTATTTTTTATCCACACTTGGTATCAACATTATCATTCATTTTTTTTATGTGTATATAGACACACCCACCAAATTAGGCCATTATGTGGACACCTTATTCTGGTACATAACTAATTAATTTGTATGGTGCTAGTGTCTTTACAGATCATTGGTTCACATTATACCATTCTTCGCATGTGTTTTCAAGTGTTTATTGCATTTTGATTTATTTTTCCCATGTCACAAACACCTTAAGTTATCAATCTTACTTGTAAATATTTGCATCTCTGATATGTGGATCCCATTTACCTCATTTCCCTAATTTTTCCATGTTTTCATCTTTAGTTTCTCTATCCTTCCCTTAGTTTGTATTGATTTTTGGTCATGTTTGACCATTTTTTTCATTTCCAATCATCGGTGACCATTTGCGCATCTTGTGGAAATGATCAACTCCTACCAAAAATGGAAATGTGTATTTTGATAGTTCCTTTTTCTCACATTTGATTTCTATCAATTTTTATAAACCTTTCATTCCCATTATATATCACCTTGCATGACAATAGTGCCCAAACTTGAATTCAAAACTAATCTATAAATACAGAGGTGCATTAGCACCTTTTGGGAGATCTAGAATTCAAGATACACATGTTGCAAAGTACATTAAAGTTGTAAGAAAAAGGCATTATATTGCAAAAGGATCCTTATACCAACAATCTACTTTCAATCATATGTAACCATGTAGAAAAAAATCTTAATTGATTAGATGTGCTTGAAAGATACGGATTTGGACACATTGTATTACACATGACTACTTGTTGACTCACACAATCGTTGATTTCCATTGTTTTAGATAGTTAAGGGGATTGATAAATATTAATGAAGAACAACTTTTCACTAGTTTAACAAATGCCTCAGAACACAATTGTTTTCATTATGCCTATTATAGGCCTAAAAGGCCCAATTAGGGTGTTGAAAAATAATATTGTTATCTAGTTGATTCATAAGTGATCCATGCTTTCTAAGATATATTTTACACATTAGGTCACATCAAACACATTTGCATTGTTGGGTCTAGTTTTGCATTCTTATATATATTTTTACAAGAAGGTGGTATTTTACGAGTGTTACAGAAATGGTTAAGTTCTAACAAAAAATAGTCACAGAGATTTTCGCATGTTAATTTTTCTAAGAGGTATTTGAGGTGAGATTTGAATTTTTTTAATAAAAAAATTGAATATAATTTATAGTGTTTCACAAAATCAAGTATAATCTTTCAAAGCCCTAAATTCTAACAACTCTTTAATACTTCTTGTTATCTCAAATTTACCCCCCCTGGGTTAATTTGGATAACACATCAAAAATGGACTTAGCCATTTTTATAGGTATAGGACGTCTAAATGGTCGCCAAATTCCATTGCCCAAAACCATTGGCCATTGGCATTTGAAAACCTGCGGGAGACTAAGTCTTAAAGCAATGGAAAGTTCCTATTTAAAATCCATAGTACAAAGAAAGTGGGAACCCGTGGAACAAAGGATAAAAGGGTTAGTTTTGTGTGGAAAATATTAAAGCCGCAGTACAAAGGAAGACATGCGGCACAGATCAGAGGCATCATAAGAGGACATGTGTCACCATTCCAGTAATTCCTTAGGCGATTGTCTCATCTAAACTCCAATTCCCCGGAGTTAATCATAGTTCATATTCCATTGGGTCCAGGAAAGACAGTGAGGTCAAAGGGGACAGTTGGCGTAGTTCAAAAAGAAAAATTGTTTCTAAGTACCCCGTACTTAAAATATGCAATACGAAGAGCTACATGGATCCATTTCATTAGTTCTCCTTTGATAACCCTGAAAAATGCAAAGGCTAAAGTAGTTCTAACATTGCAGAAATGTGGAGCTTCCTCATTAGCTAGTGTTTCACAGAATGTTAGTGGAGCATAAAGAAAATATTGACAATGCGAAGTGCATGGAGCTTTCTTATTGGCTCACACTTTGTAATTGTTAGTGGAGTTTAAAAAAGAGTCTGACAACCCTTGGAGCAAGGAATGATTTCATTGACAAATGCTTCACATGTGTCAGAGGGGAAAATCAAAAGGAATGACATGCAAAATTGTGTGGAGCCTTCTTATTGGCTTACATCTCGCAATGGCTAGTCAAAAGACTTTGAAAGTGAAAATTGCAAGGAAACATGCCTATTTATTATTGGCTCACATCTCTCAGGGATTAACAAGGGTCTAAGGACACTCTGACAGTTGCAGGGATCGTGGCAAGGACTTATTGGCCTGTATTTCATAAAGGAAAACCCATTCTCCAAGGTAGAAGGACAAGTAGAGAGAAAAGGAAGGAAAGGAAGTAAAGCCAAAAACTACAAGCATATGGGAGGTGGACACATGGAAAAAGGAAAATCAAGTACAAGTTGGTAGAGACCAATCCTCGAACCAATTATAGGCTGCCACGTGTCAAATTCATGTGCTTTTTGACATGTAAATATTCTGAAGGCCATATCTTTTTACATAGAGATCCAAATTAGAAAAACTTTATATCATTGAAAATATCTCCTCGAGCCCTTCAACTTGGAATCATCAAAATCTGATTTTGATGACATTTAATGGGTCAAAACAACAAACACAACTTCTTAAGGAGAAAATAACATTCTTGAGCACATAAATGATCAACTCAGGTAGCTGAACCACAAGAATTGATGAAGTGTGTCTTCATTTCCTTCTACAGGAAAAAATAGACACATTAATGGCTTTACAAAGTGCCCATGTGCTTTGTTAAGGAATTTAATTCAGACTGTTGGTGGTTAAAAAATTAAAAAACCACCCCTTCTCTTTTTCTCTCTTCTCTTTCTTCTTTCACTCTCATTCGAGCTATATATTGTAAAGGACATTCTATTATGTAAAGCAACCATGTTAAAATGGTCTCCCAAGTAGCTATGAACTTTGAGCCTTCATTTTGGCCTTTATAGATGATTTCTTGCCTTCTATTTCAACTGTAATGGATTGTGCACATTTTAAGCAATGAAATTTTATTTTGTGGCATGTTTTGTCTTCCCTAGCTCAGTTTTTATTTGTAGTTTTTCCTTCCTTTTACTCTTGTAATGGATTGTTCATATTATTTTCATTTACATGCTCCATTTTGATTGTGTTCAATGTCTTTCACCCTTTTCTTGGTGTTATCACCCCCATTTTTGCTTAGTATTTTCCTTTCTACATCTCCTTCTAACCCTAGTCCCTTGGCATGTTTAGTTTAGGATTGGGTAGAGCAACCGGTCTTCTTCATAGGTTTGTCTCACAGTGCAAGTCCCACAACTTGGAGATAGTCCTTTATTGCCTCAAAATCTTGTGTTGTTTATGACTTGGGGCCGGGTGCAATTAGTTTATTTTATGTGGTTTATATGTTCTAGATAGCCTATTTTTTGTAATTAAGTCTATTATTGTATTTGTATCTAATTTGAGCCTAATTTTCTCCACAGTACCCTTAATATTGAAATTATTGCATTTAGAGACACTAATTTGAAATTATATGGCAGTATGGAGGAAAGGATTTCAATGAATTGTATTTAATGTCGCTCAACCTAAAAATCACATATGTTTGTAAGGTTTATTGGTCAACCCAACAACCAATGATAAATTCCCTCCCAAAAAGTGGTTAAGCGTTACTATTCCTTATCGAAGGAGAATCCAAAGTGATAGCTTAAAAAATAAGATTGGGGAGGTCTAAAACTTGGAGAATAGATAATATATTAGGCCAAGCCATGCAACATCAAAAAGAATTCACTACATGGGAAATTCACCTTTATTTCATAGAAGCTAACAAAATGACGACCTCTTTAGAATCTAACAACCTCCTGTAAATTATCTTAGACAAATGAGTTATGATGGCCTTAGCCATGACTTTCATTCGAGAGGAGAAAGGGTGAGGTTAGAGAAAGAGTTCAAGAAGTTGCATTTATTTGGTCCATTTGTCCTTCCTATTTCTAGTGCAGTTTCACACTGTTTGGTGCCAATGACAGTTGTAAGGAGCTTGAGTCCAAGTTCTTCACATGGATCAATTGTGTGGGTAAATTCCAACAACACTGCAGATCCTCTTCCTCGATGGGTTTTAATCTTCCAAAGTTACATTCATCATCCCTGCAATGACCTCTTCTCCTTGAGAAGCTAAGACTCCATGTGTCAAGCATGGATGAAGTGGATAAGGCCAAGTAGTTCCTACTTCATATTACCTCTCTGATTTGGTAGCATCTTTACCATAGTCATGTATTCTTATACTCCAACGGTATAACATAGTATGATCATGGATCAAATAATCAATGGAGCTAAAAGTAATTTACAAATACAAAATAATTCTTACCGTGTCTTCCATTATTTCACATTTACCTATAAATTTGATCCCTTTTATTTCTATTAAATTGTTGTTGAAATAATTGTTCTTGTTGCAAATTATGTGTTTCCACCAATGGTCATGAGGCTAAGCCCATCCTTATGTATTGGGACACTCCCATTATTGAATGTAAACTATCTTAATTTTTTGGGGTGGCCAATAGAACAAGGATCACATAGGAACACTCCATTGAACTTTTGGCAAAGTTCTTGTACGGAGTACAAGGAGAAAAATTACAGTGAAGGGAGATACAAGGGATATGAGAAATAAGGAGAGGGGGTTAATGTTCTAAGTAGGCACTAACAGAGTTCACATACAATAACTAGACTAGGTCCAAATTCAATGAGAAGAATCTAACTTAGGAAACCGACAATGTGATAAAAAAAATTATAGACACAAAGTTCCATTAATTTGTTCAGTAAAAGTACAAAGACTTTCCTTGGTTGTTCAAGATAATTTTGCTTGCAAAGCTAGGAGATAGAGGGAGAATAGAGGAAAGAATGAGAAAATAAATGGAAGAAATGGAGCTCTTTTTTATTTTGTAGTGGTGATATAAAGCTCATCAACATAAAATAATCCATAATTGTTAGCTAAAAACTAAAACTTCAAAAACTTAACTTGAACTCCTTTGGAATGGAGACATTCCAATTTATAGCATAGTAAATTATCTTCTCAGGTACCCCCATATGACCTTTCAAGTTCTTATTCCACTTGTGACTTTTCATCTTCCTAAAGAGTGAGGAAATAAATCCCATTTTTACAAATCAAATGAGACTTTTACAATGCAATATTAGAGAGTCACTTAAGTGAATAAGAAAAAATATCACGATTACATACAATGAAGAATTAGAAAGAGGGGAGAAGAGGATGAAAAAAGAACAGAGGAGAGAGATGATTCTTCAAAGAATTGATGGCGGTGCCTCTGCCCTTCATTGAGATGGGCTCTGATGAATATCCTTTGAAAAATTTTCCCCTTTGAAAACTCTTGAAATGATGCACCTCTGCAACATTGTTTGAACACACTTAGAAGAGGAGTGATGAACACTTGATAGGTAGACCACCGAGAGTATTGAAAAATGACTTCTCTCATTGAGATAATCCTTCTTCTTGATAAATTTCCATATATTTATGAACAATCATTCTCATGGGGAGAATTTGGTACATTTTGCTCACACAACCATCACCGTGAGGACACTGATGATGAACGAAGAATGAAACTAAATCCTTCTGATATTGAAGAAATGGAAGGAGAAAGGAACAAAAATCAATATCATCCATCTTATGATCATGCACTCTAGGTGATATGAAGTGAAATGGTTCTCGGTACAAAACTGGTAGTTTTCCATTTAGGCAATTTATGCTCACTGCATCGGGGAATGCGAGAATTTGCTTGAGAATTAATAGAAAGATTCATGCGAGTTCAGTGATTATTATAAAATGTATGAAGGAATGATATGTGATTATTTTGAGCTCATTTCATCCATGTACTATTTTTAGCATGTTCATCATTATTGTCCCATTTTAGCATTTGTTTTCCAATCTTGCCAATTTTGAGTGTCTTGAACATGGGGGAATGAAATGAGGTATCTGGATTCACATTTTTCTTAAAGACTTACTATTATTAGTAAATTCTCCAATTGATACTTACTAAAAATAGAGAGTAGTATTCCCTGTGTCATATTTGAGCCAAACCACTTACAAAAGATTCTATTTTTCATTTTAGGCATTTGCTCCAATTTTTGGAGGATTTCAATCGTCGCGTTTGTGTAGATCTGAAAAAATGGATATTTTGTCAGAAAATGGTATAAAATGTCCCCAATGATGATTCATGTCTTTTCCAAAGGTGTTCAAGCTCCTAAACCTCTTTGCAGCTTATATTTGTAGCCTAGTTTACCTTACTTAGCCATTTACCACTTTTCTTAGCTTCCCGCATCATTTCAGTTTAGTTTTGACCTTTAGTTACAAAACTGCCCTTGGGTGGCGTTGTAACTCCTAGGCGGCGGTTTGTAACCACCACCCAACAGGGTGGCGGTCCTGTAACCGCCGCTCTGCACAGGGCAACAGTCCTATGCACTTTTTCCAGAATCTTCCAACATGAATTAAGACATGTGTTGCTCCACTCAAGTTCACTTTTAGCACATGTTTGTGAACCATTTTAGCTTGATTTCAAGCTTGATTGATTTGTGGAATTCTCTCTCTTTCACTTGTAATTTGTAATTGATTGATGTTCAAACTACCCCCTTCATTTTTGATGTGGCACCCCATGGCTACCAAGTGTGATGGTGCACAACCCAACCAACCTTCTATAAATTGATCACTTGTTCTCAAGCAAATGGTCAAAGATCATTTTTTGTATTCTTGTATTGTTGAGCTGCCTCATTCTTGCTAGAAATTACATAGCCAAGCTCTGTTCACTTGTGTTATCTCTCTTCCACTTGCATTGTTACCAGACTTGCCATTCAAGTTTTCATTGCTCCAACACCTTCTCCCTACTGCTTCTACTGCATTCCCAATCCCTTGGACTCACGTGAACACAGAGATTGAAAAGACAAGTTGAGGGGACAAAGCATAACACAACTAGATTTTCCATTGCTCTATATTTCCAGGTTGGGGTTGATGTTAGTTTTCTTCATTTCTTCATATTATTGTTTCTGAATCATACGCATACATATATATCAAATAGAGTAGAAAAGAAGCATTTCCATTGTTGCAATCATTCAATAGTTACAGTAAATTTAATTCATATAGGAAATCCTCATAGAAGTTCTTCCTTTACTCTTGTTTAGGGAAGTTGCAGGAAGAAGAAAATAATTTTGAAGAAGCTCTGATTTCTTCTATGTGCTTCTGAGGCAAAATAGAAGCTTTTAGATTTGCATCCATAGTTTAGTGAAGAGGATTTCATTATTTAAAATAGAATAGATTTCTTCTGCACATATAAACAACTACATCTGGTTGTTTATTTGTTTTAGGATTTATTAATTAGAGTAGAAGTTTTATTTCTTCATTTCTTCTTTAAAATCCAGAAAAGCACAAAAAAATTTATTTTATTAGAATAGTTTCTTAGTATTTTTTTATTTCATTTATATCTTGAAAATACCAAAAACATAGAATAGTTTTAATTCAATTAGATTAGTTGTTATTTTCTTAATTAAATTAGATCTTTGCAATACATGACCATCAATGGTCCTCAACAAGAATGCACATATGGAAGTGATCCATGGGTACCACAACCGAACGGTCTCGAGTTAATTACGACCATAGATACGGGACTTCGTCTTCTTATTCTCAGAACACCAACTCGATACAAAGAAGATTCAACAATTAAACATCTTAAACATTGCATCTGATAAGGCCTACGAATTTGGACTACCCCTGGCAATAGGGTTTAAATATATACATGACCATAAAAGGAACTCAACAACCAAGAAAGATTTATGGTTGTGATCCTAGGGTCCCCCCAACCAAACGGCCTGAAGACTCAGTTAGACCTTGACACAAGATTATGCACAGTTAGTTTTTAGGTCATCTCCACTTCCACCTAGACATCATTAGACAATTAAATGTTCCTAAACATCAAAGCTCACCAAGCCCTCACATTTTGGACCACTCCACCAATCACCATAGAGCTATGGAACCACGCCTCCTCTCACATTCATTCCATGACCTTGTCTAGAAATATTACGAGGCTCCCATTGGTTTTCCATGAATCCCACAACCAGTAGAAAGGATCTCCATGGAGCTTGATATTGACTGGAGTCTCTATGTGTGGCTATTCTTTCAGATCCATCCATCAGACCCATTCAGGTTAGAAGGCCTTCCTTGCCCTTGACGAGAAGATCTCCATTATTGTGAGTCAAGGACATTGTTTTTCCTTGATAAATTTTCCATCCCATTTACATTTTCATCCACATACCACATTTTCACTATCATTTATCCACACATTTCCACATTGGCTACCTTGGCATGACCTCAGGGAGTCGAGTGTGGTTGAAGGGCACATGTCAATTTTCATCTGTATAAAATTGGTGAACCCAACATGAAGAGATAGTCTCTTTTCATTTCCATTTCTTTCATCCATCTTCTCCTTCTCCCATTATTCTGTGGGTATTCATATACCCCCAAATATGTCTAGACAAGATGGATATGGCTGACCCATTTTGGGTCTCGAGGCATATTACTATCAAATGGGTAGGCAACAACAGTCACCCTCACTATCTGCGTGGGCAGACAACTACTCAACTAATCTCCCTGCATCTCAAACTCCTCCTCCTCAAGGGACCAACAATGGCTCCTCAGTCAGGATCGAGGAGATTGATCAACTTACACAAACAAAACAGCCTGAACTTTCAAGTTCTAATAATATGACATTCACCAGAGAGTCAGGCTCATCTCCTCGGGTTTTGTTTAGACCACAAATCAGTATGCAGTCTGATCAACTCCCATTACTAGATGAGGAGTATTAGCATGTTATGCCCAAAAGTGAGCAACACTTCCAAAACATGAATCAACCTCTAGATAGGGTGCAAGGACATGTTGATGTCTTACTTCAGAATAACACCTCTACCCCTCCCATAACAGAAAACATTTCTAATGAGGGGTGGCAAAACAATGAACAATTTATAGTAGGATATCACACTCCTTTGCAACCTAACAAGGTTCAACAATGTGCACTAAAACAAAACACCATGCCATCATCAGGTGAGGTCATCTCGACATTGGTGGACAAGGTTAGAGAATTAGAACTTTCCCAAGCTACTCATGCTTCATATTCTACTGGGAAAGGAGAGATTCTCCATCACCGCAGAACTTTGGCCAAGTGCCTACTATGTCAAATCCTCTAGTTTACATGGGCATTCCTAGCCCTAGGGATCTTCTCATAGGATTGGGCACCTTGGGTATGCCCCCTCATGCTACGTATGGATACCCTCAATAGGCACCAGTCAGAAGTGCATTCTCAAATGCCATCCCAACTAGAAATGCAACGTTCCCCGGCTTTGTGCCTCCAAATTCGTACCAGAGTAATGTCCCCCCATATGTACACATGTATTCTAAATCACCACAAGGGGACATGTACTCTTTCCCTAGTTCATATGGTCAGCCACAAGGGATGCCTTATGCCTCCACAAACATTTATGCTGCACCATATCAACAACCAATTCCACCTCCACCTCCCCAAATAGGGGTCATCAATGGTCGAGTCTTACGTAGTGGGGACCTACTCTGAATATCTTAAAGATCCCCTCAACTTCACCATACAGAGTGTTATGCTCCCAAGAACTCTACCAGATCTTCCAAATTTAAAGGGGAGGGAGATCCAAATGTGCATATCAAAGCATATGCAACTGCCATTCAAGAGCTACTCCCATGGGATGTTTTTGTAGTAAATATCTTCCCTAAGAATTTAGAAGGTATTACTCTCGATTGGTATTATAGGATACCTGAGGCTTCAATACATTCCTTTAAACAACTCATGTCTGAATTCATCAAAGCTTTTGACATGAACAAGTTGCTAAGGACAGGAATCAGGGAATTCCTACATATAAAGCAAGAGCACAATGAGTCTGTTGCGCATTTCATCCAGAGATGGTGGAAAGTCCTCTACTCTTTCCCAAGTGCTCCCAACATGGATCAGATGAGCTCTGTGATCTATTCCTTCACTCTCTTAACTGGGAAATGAAGGAGGAAGTCCAGAAGTTCCCACTTAGGAGCTATGAAGAGGTGTTAGAGGGTGCTCTCCATGTATAGATCAAGCAACAAATAGACAGTGGTCGAAAGACCTACGGTTCAAATGGGAGATTGATCACTCCCAATCAGGGTAATTCAAGTTACCCCAATAATGCAAACAACAACCAAGGACCTAAGGTCCTCAACAAAAACCATGGTGTTACAACCGACGGTGTTACAGACCAAGAAAAGAAACCAAATGTTGTTAACACCTCAAGTACAAATAATGTTAACAACAACATAAATGGTAACAATCAAAGGAGTAACATATTTTCTCCTATGATCAACGCGGTGGAATTCAATCATCCTCCACCCCAACAAAAAAAACAACAAGTTTAGGCTCAAGGCCCTAACCAGTACCCAAATGGGTACCAAAACCAATATCAAAATCAAGGGCAATGGCCTCTGAACTTCAATTACAATAACCAACAGTTGAATAACAATCAGAACTTTGGAGCACAAAAAAACACAAACCAAAGACCTCAGGATTATGATCCTGACCTATATTGTGGTTTCCATAGGGTCCAAGGGCATGATGCCAGAACTTGTCGAGATTGTAACAAGTTCCTACAATGCTTACTAGAGGACCAAAGACAAACTCTTTGTCAAGATGTTTTTGGAAAATCCTATGGCACTAAATCATAATACTTACACGGGGCTTGTATCCCCTCAAAACACACAACTCAGGATCTTTAACAATCCCCTTCCAACACATCCTAACAATGGTAAGTTGGACCCCAATGGCTCAAACAAAGGTATCCCGGTGGGAAACAATGATCATGAAGCTTCGACTTCATCAAACCCATTGGTGGCACCTCCTTTGGATGGTCGCCAACAAACTAAGATTGTAGGTCTAGTAGAGCTAGAAACTAAACCCCAAATAAATGTTGCCACTAGAACTCAAGACTACTCTTCGCAACCCATTCATATTTACCCATCTATATCAGATGATGTTCATGAACACTTTCGAAGCCAGTGGGGGCTTATGACTTGATCAATGATTTAACAAAGACCTTTTCTCACATCTCCTTCTTGGATTTGTTGAAGAACTCCCCTGCTCATAGAGTTGCTTTATTAGAAGCATTGGGTCTTGGACATTTGATCAATGTCACCCCTCCTCCAGAAGTGTAAATAAATCACATAGAATTTGATGTCTATCCTCCTGGGCAGCCAGAAAGAGATGTTGGATTCATATTCGACATCAATAAGATGCCCATAGATGTTGAATTGGAACATAGATGTGATCCAGCAATGTATTTATAGGTTTGGATTTACAAGAACTACATAAAGTACATAATGATTGATGATGGGGAAGTAGTCAACATTGTCCCCTTTTCTTTTCTCCAGAAGTTAGGCTACGGAGAAACCAATTTCTCTTCAACAAGAAACATGTTGAGAGGGTATGATAGCCTCAAGGAAACATCGATTGGAACCATAGTGCTACCAGTTACCCTGGGGCCCAAGATGATTCTTACAGAGTTTTATATTATAGATTGGGAAACCAACTATAATATGATTCTCGGTCATCCTTGGATACATCGCATGAAGGTGATCCCTTCCACATTGTTTCAGGAAGTAAGATTCCTACATTTGGGGAAAGTCTTCATTGCACAGGGTGACCTAAAGCCCTTTGACATTCACCTAGCTAACCTAAAGAAAAATCCTGGGGTACATTATGAATTTGAGCTCCCCACAAATCAATTAAACAAACCCACGAATTTGACACCAAAGAAAAAACGTATTCCCATGCCAGAATTAGAAACTACCAGTTTGATCAAAGGGATTCCCATGGCCAAAGATGAAACTTTTTTTGTCATTGAGACGGTATCAATAAAACCATGAAAAATATTTCAAGTTGTTAGAGAATTATTTACCCATTCTCCTTCCTTTTTATTACATGGGCATAGGACATGCTCTGGGACTCGGCTCTCTTCCAGCTGATGGGATTTTGCATGGTTGAAGTCTCAGAAGCAAAGGAAGAAGATACAAAGAATGATTCAACATCAATCTTCCCAAGCAACTATTGGACTCTTAATTTTGACGGAGCAAAATGTCACTTTGGTGTTGGGGCAGGTGTGATTCTCACTTCTCCTAAAGGGAAGGTCATGCCTTTTTCCTTCAAGCTAGATTTTGAATGTACAAATAATGGTGTAGAATATGAGGCTCTCCTTCTTGGTCTCATAGTAGCCAAAAGGATTGGTGCTTGTAACATTAGAGTGTTGGGTGATTCACAACTAGTCGCTAATCAAGTTTCACAAGTATACGAGACTAGGGAGGAACACTTACAACTCTATAAAGTTATTGTACTCAACTTAAGAAAAGGTTTTGACTTCATTTCAATCAAAGCCATTCCACATGAACAAAACCTTCTCACTGATTCCATAGCTACTTTTTCTTCCCTCTTTTGTCTGAGAAAATAATTAGAAGATACCAACTTCACAGTTTCAATTCATGTGAACCCTTAGTTCACAAGATGCCAACCAATCCAATCTTGGCATACATTGAGGATGAGAATGAGCCTGCTACCCTAGACTATGCAGAAAATGATGAAGCTATCTTAGGGTACCTTAACACTTATACAAATTTACATCCCCAACATCATAAGAGAGGCTTTTCTCTCATTCCTCACTCTTCCTCCTATTTTGGAGATCACACGATGGATCCTTCTCCTCGAAAGGCCTTGAGATTTGTGAGATAGAAGAGGAAGGGGAATTAGAACTACCTCTGGCCCTACCTAAGTTTGAAGAGGGTAATGCCTCTTTGATCGAAGGGACGATCGATATCAATATCAGGATAGATGAGGACCCAAAAATTTTGAAGTTAGGTTCTTCACTTACTCCTGAAGAAGTAGAAATACACATGAATATTCTTAAAGAACATTCCAAATCCTTTGCATTTAGTTATAAAGAAATGATAAGAATTGATCCTCATGTTTCAGTTCACAACCTTGTGACCAAACCTGATGTTAAGCCCATCAAGCAAAAATCTAGACCTATGAAACCAAAGGTGGCACTAATGGTCAAAGAGGAAGTTATGAAACTCCTGCAGGTGGGGTTCATCAAACCTATCGATTACTCAATGTGGGTGTCCAACATTGTCCTCGTTCTTAAAATGAATGGAAAAATTTGAATCTGCATTGAATTTTGGGATATAAACAAAGCTTGTCCCAAGGATGATTTCCCACTACCATCCATCGATGTTATCATTGATGCAACAACTGGTTATGAGTTGTTGTCCCTTATGGATGGATTTTCTGGGTACAATCAAATTAGGATCTCTGAGGAAGATCAAACAAAGATGACCTTTATCACTCCTTGGGGAACTTATTATTATGCAGTCATGTCATTCAGTCTCAAGAATGTTGGTGCCACTTACCAATGAGAAATGACTTACATATTCCATGATCTCATTCACAAGATTGTGGAATCATACATTGACAACCTTTTGGCTAAGGCCAGAAAGTGTTGCGATCACCCTGAGGTGCTTTGTATCATCCTCTCTCATTTAATTGAATACGACGTTACCCTAAATCCAAAAAAATGTGTGTTTGGTGTGACGGGATGGAAACTATTGGGACACATCATCTCTTCACGAGGGATTGATGTGGACCCAACGAAAATTCGATGGTTCTAGAAATGACCCCACCATCAGACGTGTCAGGAATTAGATCCTTTCTCGGAAAGCTCGGTGTAATCCGATGGTTTATTCCGTGCTTCTAAGGGCTAAACATCGTTGTGTTTTCCTTTGAAACGTTGGTGTCTTCGTCTTGTTGAGCTTACCTGCTTGCGTCGGTGTCGATGTTTTGGTTGTTGGCCCCGCAACGTCCCTCGCGATTATCCTATTAAAGGAAAAACCTTGTTCTTGCTATATCGAACCTCCTGTTGATTGTTGTTTATTTCCTGCAAGATATTTTGCCGTAGTATTGATCACTCTCGTGCTCGACCCCTCGATTAAATTATTATTATTATTATTATTTTTATTTGTTGTCACTATCGTGTTAAGTCCTAAACGATTTTTTGAACCCCGTTAGGTGTCGCGACATTTTAAAAACATAATAAAAAATAAATAATAAAGGAATGGATATCAGTTACATTCTTATGTGTATATAGATAATAAAATTTCTTTTTTTTTGAATTAATTAAGCCTTTTCAGGCCGTACGCACACCTTGTTGCGAGTTATTGTTTATTTGATGTTTCTCGTCCACCAGCTGGTAAATTGCTATCATCAACACTTGGCGTGGAGACATGGATTTCTTTGCAGAAATAAATAAAAGATGTTTTGTTCATGTATTTGTATATTCTCATATAAATAGGCTGACCAATAGGATTGCACACCTTCAATTACTAAGAATTTTTATTAACCAAAATATGTGAGTTT
This sequence comes from Taxus chinensis, assembly GCA_019776745.2. Classification (NCBI taxonomy): domain Eukaryota; kingdom Viridiplantae; phylum Streptophyta; class Pinopsida; order Cupressales; family Taxaceae; genus Taxus; species Taxus chinensis. The sequence continues at coordinate 59,952 of JAHRHJ020000019.1, read as the reverse complement.
TGTTGGTCCCTTGGACATCGCAAATGTTTACTGCCGTCAGGTTGTCGAACTAACAAAATTTTAAAATGAAATTGTGATTAATTTAATTTATTTCATTTTGAGGTTATGTAGTTTTGGTTAGCAAAGGCGTATGGGGTTGTAAGTTATAATGTAGGTTCTTTTTTCAAACAATTTATTTATTTATTCTTTTTGTATAGTTCTCACTCTTGCTCATACACCTTGGAGACCCCTTGTTTTGTTCCATGTTTTAAAATTATTATGCCATGCTTGGCGTGGAGAAATTCCTTGTCCTTGTCCTTTCTTTTGTTTCCCTCCTTGCTGTTAATGCCTGACAAGTTGGTGGAGAAAGTGGGAGATTATTATTGGGCCGCCTGTTTTCTTCCCTAGTCGGCTGTAATTAAATGATGAATTGACCTTTGCTGGATTGGAGCACCTTTTTCCTCCATGCTGGCCGCTTACCCTGCAAATGGAATTTATTATTATATCTTCCATGTTTTTATTTTGTCTTTTACCTGCACTGCATTGTTGCTGGCCGCGTGAGATTGGAGGGGGGAGGTTTTTGTTGAGTTTTGTTTCTGATTGGTGTGTAAGCTCTGGTTGGGCACAGTCCCTAGTGTTTTGGGACAGCCGCCTGTATTCTGGCCATGCCTTCTTGGGGTAGTCTGCATGTGGAGTGGTGGAAAACGTGAGAAAAGTTTGTCTCTCTTACTGTGCGCCTATTCCCTTTTTACTTTTGTTTTTATTCACCTTCTTTGGCCTCGTAGGAACCTGCTCACGCCTAGTGCTGGGTGGTCAATTGGAAAATGTGGTGGGAGGTTTTCTTAGTGCACAGAACTTTGGACACCCTTCTACCTGCTAACCGCGTGGAGATTTCAAAGTGTGGAGCCCTGAGTGGTCCGGTGGGCTGCAGATCATCTTGATTTGTAGGAAGACAAAGAACCTTGACATTAGTGAAACTAGATGGGAGGATGGGTAGTATCAACAAATAAATTAACAAGGTTATATTAGCAAAGGGATTTGTCAAAGTTTCAAGCAGACTTCTCCAGCTTGACCAATTTGCTGCCAGAAATCTCTATGCAGAACTTTCTCAAGAGACTTCTTTCTTAGTCTTATGAAATTTTGTCCAGCGGTCCGATTCTTGTAATGATGCTGGGGAAAGAGGATGTTTTTTCTCAATGGCATGCATTGATTTGCCCTGCAGATGCAAGGACAAAAAATATTTCACACCCTCAAAGCATTAGAGCATTATGCGGGTTAGATTTAAAAATAAAAATAAAATTTCTCCCATGGTTCTAATTCATACGAATCATCTACTAGGGAGATTTCCTTTTTTTTCTTTGGTGATGATAAATTAGATTGTAAGAAGAGGAGTCCAGGGGAGTTCGGGATTTAGAGGAATGTTGGCACCTTGCATGCTGCGGATGAAGATTCAATTAGAGGGTTGCTGTTGTTGGATCTTGGGGAGTTTGGATGCCTCGTCGAAGCTGGAGGAGAAGGCAAGATAACTCTACACTTTTCTACTGTTGCTATATTTATTTTATCATGAAACCGAACCACCTTTTTCCTTGTATAAATTTTTCAGTTGGACGTCTTACTAGGAGACCTCTCCTTTCTGCTTGTCCTATTCTTGTTTTCGCCTTTATCGCTATCAGTGTGTTAGTGAGAAACACGTATGTACCGTCGTCTCTGGGTGTTATGTTTTCTTGCTTGATTGTTCGACCTTCATCCTTTCGTTTTACGTATATCTTCTTCTCTACGATTGAGTTTTATATTATTATGTTGTTACCAGTATTATGTTGTTACCTTCGATAATCTTCTTGACATCAGAAAGACAGGTTGTAGAATTGGAGTGATCACCGCTTGGGCTATCCGGGTTGGGTCGTCGGTATTAAAACTTTTAAAATGAAAGGTTTGCATGCAATTACGCATCAAATCTCACGTGCTTAGACTCCCATATTATCTTTCAACTTGTTCCTAGGCATTTAAGGCCATCCTCAGAAAGTACCTTAACCACCCCTATCCACTTGAACCATAACTAGCTTTTCGGAACTGCTAAGCTCGAGGTTTCTATCGTGTGAATCCAGTACCTCGTTCACACTAGGATAGTTAGGGTCTAATCCCTCTCTCAGAATTATTGTTAATGGCGTTTCTTTCTATTTTTCCTAACTTGCATTCTTTCTCTTTTATAATTTTAATGCTATTAATTAATATTGGTCGTTTTCCATGCACGTAATTTACCTTAATATTTTGTGATGGAAAATTGCCTTAAACGTTATTAATCTTCGGGAAAACTCATCGTGCATTTGATAGTCTTATGGATTCATAGCGGAAGGTTTTGTTTTATTAATGTCACTTAGATATTTATGTTTGTATCTATGTGTGACGATTGACTGTGTTACCAAGGGTTGCTTTAAAAATATTGTTGTTTTGGGAAATAGGAAAATTATCTTAAATTAACCGAACTTTAAAATTGATGTGGAGGTTTGTAAATCTTTAGGGTTATAAAATTTGTTGATGACATTTTCGTACACGCTTGTTTGACGGAACTCCCTTCTTCTCTCGCGTGTTTGCTACTAGCCTACAAGGCATTGGCCTTCTTGAATGATTGGGAAATCTCTTGGAGTTAGTGGCCAAACTAGTTTACTTTGCCCTTGCTTCGAAACTTATGTTGTGTGGATACTCTATGTGATTTCAGGTTTGAAACTCATTTATACATGGCTTTTTGTGTTAATTCTTGAAACCCGTGGTTTCCCTTTCTTGGGCCGATCAACTCTTGTTCTTCTAGAAATATAATATTATAGCCTATGCATTTGGTACCTTTGATAAAATTCTAGATGGTTGGTCTATATATCAAATCTCAATCTTGTGATTGTTATTTAATTATTTACTTGATGGGAATCATGTTTTGTTAGATTGGTTATTTCTCCTTATAGGGCCAAGGGCCATTCTCTTTCAGCTGTTATACTTTCGTTGTTTTTACTCCTAACTGAAGTACATGGTCTTCTTCCTTGATTGGTATGGTGGAAACTTATTATAACTTGAAGTGTTGATAGTGTTTAGAGGTTTGACCCAAATTCTTGCAATAAAGTGCTTCCTTTCATGGTATTGATAGATAACAGTTATGGTGGTTTTGTGTAGCCTTATCTTGCTCAGTTCTCGTGAACTGACTCTTGTAGAAAATTTGTTGCAGATGGATTTTGCGAGTAGATGAGGGATAGACTTGTAGATTTTTTTTCATCAACCTCAGTTGAGAAGTTCTTTTGCTCGAAACCTTTTTACGTTGTTCAACTATTGATAACGTCCAGTGGAAAGTTTAGAAGAGGATCAATGTCTTAGTATAATGTATTGTGGACTTTGTCATCTGAACTTTGGAAACCTTGTATTGTTTGACTATCATTGAAATTATAAGAAAATTTGGTTACTGTTGTTGAGTGACTTTGTTGGAGTATCAGTATTTTAAGAGTTGATGTAATCTTGTTTTGTTCTTGTAAATGAGTGTTGCTACAACTTTGCCCTTGAGAATAAATGTTGAGTTAAACCTTGCTATGACTTAGTAATAATGTGTCATAAGTAAACTAACATGGGATGGTTTAATACTTATAAAAGTTAAACTAAAAGTTATATTCAAATAAAGTAACGTAGGGGTCACCAACTTGAGAGCAAGTAATTCTTTAAGTAATCAAAGGCGAGACTATCATTGCGAGTAAAATTATATAACATGAAAACCCTAGCTCCTCTAGTGAACATTATCCCTTTTATGGTGAAATTTGTAAAACGATCCTAAGGTGAAATGAATTGTTAGTTGTTAGAAGATGATAAGATTTAATAAGCCAGAGAAAACAATTTGGAAATCACACAATCTATCTCACTCGCCATTTGGAAGGTAAATTTTTCTCTTTGGTAATACTCATTTAGTGAAGCCTTTGTAAAATATTTGATAATTCTGGTTAAATTCTCAAGCCTCAATTAAATATTGGTATTAACTATTGAGGTCCTATAGATGATTTCAACTCGACCTTCTCCCTCTAACCTTTTTCCAAGGCACTTTGTTTTTCTTCTCTTAAGTGTGTTGAACGCAAACCCATGTTGTCTTGTGGGCAAGAACGAGTCTAGTAGCGTTAGTGGTGAATAAATGGCCTTGTGGAATTAAATTACTCCTTTTTCTTGATAAACGAATTAAGCAAATAAAGGCCATAATAGAGAAGACTTAGAGCAAATTTCTCTTCAGAGTAAAAGTAAGAACTTAGCGTTGTAAGAGGTATTGTACGAATCATATCTAGAGTCTTAGAAAACTGAAGTTAAGGATCGAAAGAGGTTTCATAAAAATAAATAACCTTCAATAATTTTCTCATTGTGGCTTGCCCTATCTGTAGGTGTGTTATGTGGTGGTTTCTTATGTTGTCTTGTCAAATAGAAAAGTGAACCATCCTTGGTGGGTGTGAAAATTTCCGTGTTACCTTTGTGGTCATCCTTGTATTGAGTTATCCGCGAAGTTAGTTGTGACCTTGGTGGTGGCATGTTGTCTCGTGTTATGTGTCATTAAAAAAAAATAAAAAATAATCCTGTATTTTACTGTGTTGTTTGTGTGTGAAATTTTGGGTCGTTACAACTAGCATAAGAAGATGATGAAAAACATGAGCGTGTAGTCTACTTCATCACTCGTATGTTGCTTGAATATGAGACAAGTTATACATAAGTAGAGAAAGAATGTATTTCTATAGTATTTGCGACAAAGTGGTTAAGGCATTACATGCTTAACTAAGAAACGAGGGTCATTGTCAAGATAGATCATTTACAGATGTTTCTAACATAAGATTCTTTATCTAACAAATTTGGATGCTTTATGACTCTAATGGATAAGTTCAAACTAACGTTCATTAACCAAAATTAAAGGGAAAATCATTGCAGACTAGTTAGATGACAACCCATTAGATGTAGGGAATGTAGTTAGCTTGGATTTCCCCAATGAATGCATATACTATGTCAAAACCAAGCCTACCATTTTTACATGTCCCATGGTATTTAGATATTGCATTAATTTATTATGGACCATGCAAACCCTGAAGGGAGAAAACTCACATCAAATAAGATGGCTACATGTCATAGCTGCCAAATATGTAATCATAGAACAAGTTCTCTACCGCAGATCCTTTGATGATATGTTGCTAAGGTGTGTTGATGAGGAAGGATTTGAAAATATTGTCGATGCATCCCACAGCGGGGTCTGTGGGGGTCACTTCGGAGGTCACACCACTGCCAAAAAGATACATTGAATGGGCTATTTTTGGCCTACATTAGAACATGATGTAGTAGAGTATGTGCGTAAATGTCACAAGTGTCAAGAATTCTCTCATGAGATTTATATTCATGCCCAAGCTCTACAACCAATTGCAACACCATGGCCCTTTTCCACATGGGGCTTAGATTTGATAGGGAATTTCTCTCCCTCATCAACAGATGGCCACAATTTCATAATCACGACCACTGAATACTTCATAAAGTGGGTAGAGGCCATGCCTCTTACCACTATACCAGGATGTGTAATTGCAAAGTTCATTTTGAACCAGATTATTTGTAGGTACGGGGTCCCACAAGTCATTATCTCTGATAATGGTACGTCTTTTAAGAATGAGGAAGTGCATGAGTTATGTGAAAATTTCAAGATAAATCACCACACAAATTCTCTCTATTACCCTCAGGCCAATGGATAGGTTGAGGCAACTAATAAGACGTTAAATTCCATTCTCCTGAAAACTGTAAAGGAGAATAAATGCGACTAGCACTTAAATTTATTTTCAGCCTTGTGGGCCTATAGGACATCAATAAGAACACCAATGGGGGCAACCCCCTATTCTTTGGTATTCAGTTCCAAAGTGGTCTTACCATTTGAAGTTGAAATACCCAGTCTCCGGATTTCACTACAAGGAATTTTGGGAGAAGAAAGTTATCGTGAGGCACGACTTTCTCAGTTGGAAATCCTTGATGAAGCTTGGCTTAATGTTGAGTAGCGACATAGAGTTTATGCTGACAAGATGTGTCGGAAGTATAACAAGAAAGTCTAAAAACTTGAAATATGTGAGGGAGACTTGGTATTAAGACTTGACAACTAGATAGACAAGAAAACCAAAGGAAAGGAAATTCAGGCCCAAGTGGTTAGGCCCATATCAAGTCATAGAGGACTATAATAATAGGGCATATCACCTGTGTACACTAGAAGGTAAGGAATTTGGTGAATCCATCAATTCTCTTCACCTTAAGAGATACTACACATGATCCATCTACATTTCCATATGTATACTATTGCATCCTCATTGCATTATCATCTGCTAGCTCATTCTGTAAAATTTGTAATCAAGGAACTTATTTTCAAGTAACTTTCAAAAACTTCTGAAAAACATTGGCAATCATTCAAATCACATCTCTTTAAACATCCATAATATTGTCATCAACATTTCTGATCACTTCATCAATTCAACGAGACAAGACAAAATTTTGACACTAATCCTACCAAGGCTTGCATACTTGGTTCTGCCTATAGCTTCCTTCTAGCATAGTTGTCTTTTCCCATAGTCTATTCTAGAAGCTTCATGATGTCACATCTTTCCCAAAAAGACCTCTTTGGTAGCAAAAACATTCTAAACATTTTCACCCAGGACATTTGTTCGCCTATCTCAGCCTTCGGTGTTGAGCCCTCGCATCTTACTGGTTGTGTGAGGCTGAGGATAGGGGAAATATCTCCTTCCCAAAATCACAACTTAGATACTTAAAAATAAGAAAGGAATATATCTCAAGTCAAAATCAATACAAAATTCTCATTTACACACTTCTTTCCCCACCAACCTTCGGTGTTGAGTCCATGCCTCTTACAAGTGGCGTGAGGTTGGGAAAGGAGGGAAGTGCCCTTACTCACCTATGCCTTGTCCTTGGTGATGAGCCCATACTTCCTACTGGTAGCATGGGGCAAGGTGTAGGGGGTCTCTGCAAATAAATTAGTAAGTTAAAAGCAATTTCATTCAATAAAAGTGCTTTGAAAATATTAAAATCCCAAGAAAAGTGAATTAGGTGTGTATGTTCCAAGAGAGTTAAAACCTTAAAACCAAATTTTGTCAATCAAGAGGCCATTTACAGATCTAATTCTAGATAAACTTGCAAGGAAATCACATTCTAGGCTATGTATTAAACTATGTGCAGGGTTAAGTTGTGGTTCCTTAATTGGATTTATGTAAAAATCTTGTCTTTCTCTCATCATTTTCATCTCTATCAAAATCATACAACTCACATCCCTTCTAACTCTCAGTGTTGAGCCCTCACATCTTACTAGGTTGCATGGGGTTAGGAGTGGAGTGAGTTCATTTTAATATCATTATAATTATTCATCACATATTTCCAAAACAAAAGGAAGTACCAAACATTACTTGAAAAACTAAAGTTCAACATTACATCGTGCTTGCATAATCATCACATATCAACATTACAAAACAACAAAAAGAAATCATTCTATCAACATTCATTATCCACTTGCATGCATTCTGAAAATCATATAAAATCAGAAATTCCAAACATCTAAGAGTACACATGTGAAGAGAACCATAAATGAAGTCAACTCTATGCAAAGGATAACTGAACCAAAAGAGATATTTGTATATATCATAATGAATCATAGTTTGTGTACAATATCCATCACACACTAGGTGTGGTCAAAAATCTCGCAATGAGCACGAAAATACAAAAACATCATTTATGCCTCACAAAATGGAATTGAAGCAATAAAGGCTCAATGGCCTATCCCTCTCTTCGGGAACCTAAGGATGGTGCACGGCTATGGCTGGGACTCCTGCTGCGGCTACGGTGGCATGAATGCACTGAGTGGTGAGAGTGACCATGAGAATAACCACTAGTCGTAGCCTCGCTATGTGAGTGGATCCACCTTGCCAACCTCTCTACCATCTCATATGTGGTGATCTTCTTGTCTTGAGAAATCAAGATCTCTGCGGCCTTCCAAAGAGGCACAAACACATGTTAATATGTCATCCAACCTGCAATGGTCCCCAATCCTCTAGGAACTCTACACGAGTCTTCCCCATAGGGATCAGTAAAGGTATCAATGTAGACCTCGGTGAATAAGATCTCACCAGCCATCAGCAATGGATACAAATAAAAGAGAACAATAACGAGTTAGAAAACCATCAAAAATCAAAAAAAGAAGTACAATGCTTAACATTATTAACATTTCTAGCTAACAAGGTCAAGAGAAGAGTATCTACATACTCAAATCTCCAGGCATCCAAGTAGGATCACTGGTGTGCAGGTGGTGCCACTGCAGGCATCTGTTGTGCCTCCCCTCTCCTGAAGTAAACATGTTGTCCCATCATAGACTCCTCATCTCCACCTCCATCATGAGGAAGTGGATCCTTAGAAACAAGAGTCTCCATCTCTACCTCAACTTCCTCTCTATCTGCCATGGATATCTCCTGAGTAACTCCTCCACTCTGTGTCACTCATCCTCCTCCTCATCTCCTCACCCCCCTGTCTCCTCCAACCTCCTCAGCCTCCTCTTCAGTATTTGTCTCTATGTGGGCCTCCTCCTCCTCCTCCCCGCTGTGAGCGGGTGTGGCCTCAATCTGGAGAAGGGCCCTAGGATGGGTGTTCCCTAGAAATTGTACCTTCTCCACTAAGATAGGTACCCTCTGGAGTACAACAATTGTCCAACCATGGTCACCCTTAGGGCCATCTCATGCCTCCCTAACACTCCTATAAATAACTAGGCATAGGAGGAAGAACATCATCATAGGGAAACCCAAACTGTTGGGGTACTCTGATGGTAGGGTGGGCCTCCACCCTCCTTGATCTATCCACTAACTGTGAAGTGGTGGCACAAGAAATCAAGTGGTCATCTCCTGACCCCATAACCAACCATATCCTGGTAGGGTCTCGCAACAAATTCATCTATAGTCAAGTGTAGATATGGGCTGATGTGGCCCTCTAAGAACTAACAAAACTATCCATCTCACGGCCCTAACAATGCCTGGATCATGTACAAAAACTCCCCTCTGATAGGGGATGATCCACTCATATACCCAACTCATCACTAATGTAGGATGGCTCAATGATTTCCCCTAGAGCCTCACCACTCGGTATAAGTCATGGTATGTGGTCCCCAAGAATCCACACCCCAGAAAATATCCTCCCATGCTACTCAATCTGCATAATGATGGGAGCCCAACAATACAAGAGCTTATCCCTGCCCTTGTCTCCCACCAAAAACAAAGCCAAAATACTAATGATGGCCTTGCAGAGGGTAGGGATAGGTGTGGTGGACATAGAACAAAATCCTCATACCCTATTTGGTTCCCACTGACACCCCATCATCTCCCATATAGGAAGCCCACTGTCTAGCTCTTGTTGTAGACCCTGCAGTCTCTAAGGTCAAATGTCTCCAAGTCATAGGTACACAAAGAATCCGGTAGACATCCTCTAAAGTGATAGTCAACTTTCCCCTTAGTTCTAGAAACTAGAAAGTGTTCCAGTCTGCATCCCAATAAGACAATAGATCACATAGTATATGGCTAGCTAGTGCTATGTGTGGCACCCATGTAATCCTCCATATCCCATCCTGGTGCAATAAGTATATCTCATCCTGAGTCAACTGATTAAGGATTCATGGAAGCCAATTACACTCTCTCTCTCTCAGGCTCCAAGCGGAAGTATAACTCTTTCTAAATTCACCCAAAAATAATAAAAAGAGCAAGTTAGTGATGTGTATCAATAGGAAAGCACATAGAAACAATATAAAACAACTTAAAAACCAAAAAAATTATCTTAACTTGGTCAAATTAGCTCGTTGTCTTGAAAATTACAAGACCGCCGCCATGTGCAAAGTGGTGGTTTTGTGACCTCCACCTTCTTAGGGTGGCAGTCTTATAACCGCCACCATGGGAAGGCGTCAGTCCTGTAACCACCACCCTGCGTAGGGCGGGTGGTCCTGTCCAAAATTGATGGGTTGTCCCCTTTAGCCTAAAGACTCAAAAAACACAAAAATAAGCCTTTTCAAATAAAATAAAAGCTAAACACACCTAGGACATACCCCCTAGAGATCATTTTAAGACAAGAAATTTGAAAAATCTCCCCCCTAGGCTTAGATTTTCAACATTTTACATTTTAGGTTTCAAAATAAACAACTGAGAAATGCTAACCTTTTTCTTCGTTGTGGGGTCTCTAACTTATGGAGCCATGATCACGTCATCACCCTTGTCATTTTGACTATACTCTCACTCAAAACGGTCACCGTGATTCCAGAGCTCAAAAATCACCAATAGGATGTGTGCAAATGAATTGGAAAATGAGTTTTTTTGATATATATGTTTTATTTTAACTTCATTTTGAGTGTATGTTCCCACAAGGTTGGAGCGTTGGCACATGTATATTTCTATCCCCGCACAAATGGTAAGTCCTCTTGTTGTTTTGATTTAGTGTTTATTTTTCGATATCATATCTATCTGCACTTGAGTCTTGCTTTCATCTTACAGGTAACGAGAGCTTGGATGGTGACATTTTGAGCACATGGGCATGTCAGGTATAGCTTCTAACTCCCCATTTCGGAATGCCATACTCAGACTCTATGTTTTACGCCTCTTCATGGTTAAAATGCTTCTCTGAGGGGGCAATATGTACACACCCAAATTTACACATGCTACATTATCAGAAAATGGTTCAAACCCCTCAATGATGATTCATGTCTTTTCCAAAGGTGTTCAAGCTCCTAAACCTCCTTGCATCTTATATTTGTAGCCTAGTTTACCTTTCTTAGCCATTTACTGCTTTTCTATAGCTTCCCGCTTCATTTTGGCTTAGTTTTGACCTTTAGTTCAAAACCACCGCCCTTTTGGGTGACAGTTTAACTTACCCAAGAAGGGTGGTGGTTTTGTAACCACCCTGTGCAGGGTGGCGGTCCTGTAACTGCCACTCTGCACAGGGCGGCAGTCCTATGTGCTTTTTCCAGAATCTTCCAACATTAATTAAGATGTGTGTTTCCACTTAAGTTCACTTTTAGCGCACGTTTGTGAACCATTTTAGTGATTTCAAGCTTGACTTCCTTGTGGCAATTCTCTCTTCACTTGTAATTTGTAATTGATTGTTAAACAAATGCCCCTTCATTGTTGATGTGACACCCCATGGCTGCCAAGTGTGATAATGCACATCCCAACCAACCTTCTATAAATTCATCACTTGTTCTCAAGAAAATGGTCGGAGATCATTTTGTGTATTCTTGTATTGTTGAGCTACCTCATTCTTGCTGGAAATTACATAGCCAAGCTTTGTTCACTTGTGTTATCTCTCTTCCACCTGCATTGTTACCAGACTTTCATTCAAGCTGCCATTGCTCCAGTGCCTTCTCGTTGCTGATTCTATTACATTCCCAATCCCTTGGACTCGCGTGAACACATGAGATTGAAAAGACAAGTTGAGGGGAAAAAGCATAACACAACTGGATTTTCCATTGCTCTGTATTTCTAGGTTGGGGTTGATGTTAGTTTCTTCATTTTCTTCATATTATTGTTTCTGAATCATACACATGCATATATATCAAATAGAGTAGAAAAGAAGCATCTCCATTGTTGCAATCATTCAATAGTTACAGTAGATCAATTCATATAGGAAATCCTCCATAGAAGTCTTCTTTACTCTTGTCAGGGAAGTTGCAGGGAAGAAAAGCTTATGAGAAGCTCTAATTTCTTCCCATGCTTCTTGAGGAAAAGTAGAGGGTTAGATTTGCATCCATAGTTTAGTGAAGCTTTCATCATTTAAAATAGAATAGATTTCTTTTTCACAGATAAACAACTACATCCGGTTGTTTATTTGTTTTAGGATTTATTAATTAGAGTAGAATCTTTTATTTCCTCATTTCTTCTTTAAAATCCAGAAAAGAACAAAAACATTTATTTTATTAATAGTTGTTAGTATTTTATTTGTTTATATCTTGAAAATACCAAAACATATAATAGTTTCAATTCAATTAGATTAGTTGTTATTTTCTTAATTAAATTATATTTTCAATACATGACCATCAGTGGTCCTCAACAAGAACATACATACATAAGTGATCCACGGGTACCACAACCGAATGGTCCTGAGTTAATTACGGACATAGATACGGGACTCCGTCTTCTTGTCCTCAAAACACCGGCTCAATACACCGAGAAGATTCAACAATTAAATGTCTTAAAAATTGTGGCTGATAAGGCCTACGCATTTTGGAATGCCCCTGGTGATAGGGTTTAAATATACACATGACCATACAAGGACCTCAACAACCAAGAACATACAGTAGCGATCCTAGGGTCCCCCAACCAAACACACCTAAGATTGTCACATATATTGACACAAGTCTGCACATGTTGGTTTTCCACACCTCACCATTACCACCTGACATCATATCACAATTAAACATTCTAAACGAGGAAGCTCACCGGGCCCTCACATTTTGGACCGCTACTGCCAACTGAATCTAAATTTCATGAAACCATGCCTCTCTCACTTGTTCCATGACCTTTCTAGGACATATTTACAAGGCCCCCATTAGTTTTCCACACATTCCAAAACCACTAGAAAGGATCTCCAAAAATCTTGATATTAACTGGAGTCTCTGTGTAGCTATGATTTCAGATCCATCTATCAGAACCATTCAGGTTAGAGAGGCCTTCCTTGCCCTTGACGAGAAGATCCCATTATTACACAGTCAAGGACATTATTTTATCCTTGACAACTTGTCCATCGCATTTTCACACTTTTGTCCACATACCACATTTCTCTATCATTTAGCCATCCACATTTCCACATGGGGAGGGGGTTTTTTGGGTTAGAAGAGTTGATTAAATTTTCTAGCCACCCAAATTGCCACTTGAGTGATAAAACTTCCTTTCCTCCTTGGTGGCGCACCTGAGTGTCTCATATGTACCCTTTGATTGAGCCCATTTTCTCACCACCAGAGCTAGGAGTAGAATTCCAAGGGAAATTATATGATTTTAACTCCAAAAGGGATCATGAGAACATTCCCACCTTTTGTAGGAGTCAATTTTGCATTCAATTTTTCATTTTTTCCCTTTTCAATTCTACCCAAGCTTGTGCACCGGTGAAAGAAATTGCCACCGAAGTTCACAATGATAAAAAGAAGAACCAACACCTTTTATGTGAAGGGAGCCACATATATGTCACATTTTCCTTTGAATGAGGTATCAACTCTTCACGAGGTGTCTAACGTTTGTTGACCAATCTCCCCTGATAAAAAGATACCTTTCCTTGCCTTGTCGTACAAGTTGTTAGTGTTTCTCACTACCAAAACTTGAAATGAAATGCTCCATCACATTTATGCCTCATAATATTTCCGATGAGTATTTTATTTCCTTCCAACTCCTTCCGAGGCTCCTGATATGTCTGGAACAAGCCAAGTAGATTTTTTACCGCTTTCATTTTCTTATACCATGCTAAGAATAGCCTGGTATTACATAACTTGTTCCTAAACCTGATTTTTTTTTCCAAAAATTTTTAAACTACCTCAGATGATTGCATGGCTTTGACACACACCTATTGGATGTCTTATATTTTCCTTGTACATTCCCGTAGGGTGTTCACCATGTGTAAAAAGGCCAAAAAATAGACCTTTTGGAGCCTTCGAAAGCACTTATCTTCTCATGGATCTCCAAATATTCATGAATAAACTTGAATAACATTCCCTGCACATGAAACACACTTGAAAATCATATTAGCACATTCCTCCTAGCCATTATGATGGTAACACAATAACTGAGTTGGTCGGAGGATAGGCTTACATTGACCAGGAGAAGGATTTTCAAATGAGGACTAGGTTGTCATGACAAAAAAAATGAATTTTTCATGTTAAACATTTTGTATGAAAACAATTAGCTTGTTTGGGGAATTTTTTCTGGATCAAACCAATGAGAGTAGGATAAGCATGAACTCTGAAATCTTCAAGACACTACGTGGACTAGTGCCTTATCCATTGAGATTATGTAGAGTCATATCAGAGACATATAATAAACTTCCTTTATTGAAAACACACACACACACACACAACAAGAAACAAACACACAACGGGAAAGGGTAACACAAAATGATAAGGGAAACACATAACCAAAAGGGAAACATCCTAAATCACCTATTTACATGTAGGGGACAATTTGCTTTCATTGAAGCACCAACTCAAACTAAGTGTTTACCTGTATATGGGTATCACTGAGTGCCTTTCTTCCAAAAATCCATTGACAGGCTCATTGAGATATGAATATTTCATTAACTTCTTGAGAAATCTAGCATGATTGTTGTTGTAATTTATGACCCACTTATTCAGTTCATTTCCAATGTTACTTTGACACATTCTTTCCATTTTTTCATTGGTTCCGAAGTTCATTCAACTTGCTGATTTTCCATCGTTGTTGTGAAGATGAGCCTTGATCACACTTGACTTATCATTTTTATACCAAGGCCTATGTAATTTTATAGGAATTTTTTCTTCATTTCTCATGTTCTTTATGACCACTGTCTTCATGAGTTGATTCTCATGAGATGTTGTGAAGGCTTCATCATTATCACTAGCCTCTTTCTGTTCTCTATTTGTCACTTTATCCAAGCAATCTTCTTTCACACTTATTGGCTCAATCTTGACCTGTTGCCCATTATGATGTGATTTTCATAGTGTTTTATTATCTTGAAAAGAAAATGAGCACAAGGTTGGATGTGAAGAATGAAAACCATCACCTTGTTCAACTTGGCCATTTTGAACCTCAAAATTCATCTTCATGCTGAGAGCATCCTTCTCTTGAGTAGAGTGAACATAAAAAGATTCTATCCCATTGAGAATATTTTCATTTTAAATAAAATCAGCTTTGGGATCAAACACCATTTCATCTATCCATTTTTCGTTGAGAATGTCTCCATCTTCATGAAAGGGGAATGAGCACAAAAATGGATCTGAAATATTTATATTGTCATCTTCCCAACCTTGACCACCAAGAACTAAGGATTCCATTTCCATGATAAAATCATCATCTCCTTGAATAGGTTCAGATTCAAGAGGCTAAAACATTTTTTTATTATTGCATACCTTGTCATCCTCTCCTAATGAGAAAGAAAAATCCTCATACTCAAAAACATGCTTTTCAAATGGAACATCATGCCAAATGTTGACACCATGGTTTGAAGCATTGAACTCGCCTGACAAGAAGTTGTTGGGAATCACTCTTTCTTTATCGACATTACTCATCACTTTGAGACTTCTCTGTTGCAAGTCAAGATTCTCATGACCATCATCAACATCCAGTTGATAACTTGCAATCATGCTCACATCCCATGGGAAGTACATACTCTCAAATTCTGATTTCATCAAGTCGCGATGATTCTCTCTCCAATATTCTCTGTGACACTTGGATATTTTTCCACCAACATGGAAAACTCAAGAACTTCCTCAAAAGTCATGGAAATTTTGTAAGACCTTGAATCTTGATATAGGATATCTATCGTTGGGTCATCTGGTCTTTGAACAGTGTATTTCTTTTCCGTATGGGAAGAAGAGTTTCTTCACTTTAACAGGGAGTATTGCCCTTTCATTATTTAAATGCTATATGGCATAAGTTATTAGGTGAGGTTTATATCTTATCATGCTCAGTTCTAGCGAACTGACTCTAGTAAATATTTGCTGCAGATGGAATGTTAGCGAGTAGATGAGGGATAGACTTGTAAACTTGTGCATCAACCTCAGTTGAGAAGTTTCTTACTTAAATCCTTTTTATATTGTTCAGCTATTGAGATCATATAGTGGAAAATGTAGGAGGAGGATCTTGGTCTTGGTATAATGTATTTGTGGATTTTGTCATCCTAACTTTGGACACCTTTGTTTGTTTGACCATCATTGAAAATATTAAAATAGTGGTTACTACTTGTTGAGTGACCTTATCGGATTATTGGTATTTTAAGTGTGGAAGTGACCTTGTTCTGTTCTGGTGAATGAGTGTTTTAAACTTTACCCTTGAAAAGAAATGTTGAGTAAATCTTGCTATGACTTATTAATAATGCGACATAAGTAAAATAACGTGGGTCGTTTAATACTTATAAAAGTTGAACTAAAAGTTATATTTAAATAAATTAACGTAGAGGTTACCAGTTGAGAGCAAGGAATTCTTTAAAGAAATCATAGGCGAGACTATCTTTGAGAGTAAGAGTTATATAACATGATAACCCTAGCTTCTCTAGTGAACATTATTCCTTTTTGGGTGAAATTTGTAAAATAACCCTAAGGTGAAATGAATTGTTAGTTGTTAGAAGAGGATAAGATTTAATTAGCCTGAGAAAACTTAGCATTGTAAGAAGCATTGTACAAATCATATCTAGAATCTTAGCAAACTGTAGTTAAGGATCGAAAGAGGTTACATAAAAATAAATAACCATCAATAATTTCCTCATTGTGGCTTGCCCTATCTGTAGGTGTGTTACGTGGTGGTTTCTTATGTTGTTTTGTCAGATAGAAAAGTGAACCATCCTTGGAGTGTGTGAACATTTCCGTGTTACCCTTGTGGTCATCCTTGTATTGAGTTATCCACGGAGTTAGTTGTGACCTTGGTGGTGGCATGTTGTGTCATGTTATGCGTCAAAAAAAATTATCCTATATTTTACTGTGTTGTTTGGGTGTGAAATTTTTTTGGGTCGTTACATATGGTATCAGAGCGAGGTTCATGCTCTCGAACCTCTGGGATGGATTGGAGTTGTGATGATTTTGCATGAGAAGAGATGGTGTTACATGATGGGTTGCATGATGGTGATGGTGTTTCATGATGATGATAAACATTGGTAGAGTAATGTGTTTTAAGAGTGATGTGATCTATGTCGTAATTGTGATAGTGTGAATGCACATGATGTGTATGTCACTTAGTGCGCTTTTGTTATCATGTTGATGTGCTGGGGATGGGATTATTCTCTCTCCTTCGTGTGGATTCTATGAAGAATTCCCGAGTGAATTACTGCTTGTGATGAGAGTATTGACTCTCCCTTTCGTGGATCCAATGAGGAATCCGTGTGTGATGTACCGCTTTTTTTTGTGTGAATGGAATAATATTGTGAATTGCAGAGCGTTGGAACATTTTGACCTTATGTGATGTGAAGATGTAGTCGATATGTATTACATGACAAAATTTATGTAAAGTGACTGATTAAGTTGTACCGTGATGTTGACACCATGTATTGAAGAAAATGTGTGTATCACCTTGTTGTATGTAGCAAATGAATGTTATGTTGTGATTGTTACTATGTCCATCATATGTATGAGTTGTGTGATATGTAATGATTCATGTCATGATTTAGGGTCATACAATGAGTGTATGAACCCTATCGTACAGTGATTGCACCTTGGGTGCAGAATGTGGTAAAGTGATGTATTGCGTAACCCATGAAGGTATGATTGTGATGTACCCCGTATACATACCATACGCAAGACGTTATGGTTGCTATGTGTGTACCACCATTGTGTTAGTGATGTAGTCATATGTTATGTTGTGAAACCTTACACTAACCGACCCTGAGGGGAAATCGGTAAACTGTGTATGTGTGGAGTGAGAAAATGTGTACCATGTTGACCAATCACTCGAGCCGAGTACGAGATAGGAAGTGGAGCCTTACATAGGCTGAAAACCCACTTTTGTTTGTTTGGTATGTGAGACACTTGCTCAACGAGTGTCATGCATATTGTGTTTCGCGGACACCTTAGGCTCAGTAGATGGTGACTTGTACTCTTTTCTCTCTCCCGATATGGTTGTCGTATGGATTTAACCTATGTGATTTTGACTATGTTGAGCCTTGTTGGAGTTGTGGCGAGCTGATTCAGATTGAGATGATGACAGTTGTATTATTGATATATATTGTTACGAGCTGAGGCTCGATGTTCCGAGTGCTAGCAACTCGTTGAGTACCCCTTTGGTGGCTAGATAAGGCCACATGGTTATCGTAATGTGACATTATTAAAAGTGTATTTTATTCGTAAATTGAGTTTTTTTTTTTTAATCTTTACTTTACTTTGTTAGGACCAGCAGTTTTCTTGATTGACATGC
Source organism: Taxus chinensis (assembly GCA_019776745.2). Taxonomy (NCBI): domain Eukaryota; kingdom Viridiplantae; phylum Streptophyta; class Pinopsida; order Cupressales; family Taxaceae; genus Taxus; species Taxus chinensis. The sequence continues at coordinate 41,842 of JAHRHJ020000019.1, read as the reverse complement.
TTACATTTTGGGCATTTCCTTGGTTTGTGGTACTAACGTTCAGATTTTTTTGCACTAACTATGGCCAATTGGTCATTTGTTTTGCTTGGTTTTGAATCTTCTTCTAAATTTTAAAGATTGTACCGCCTTGCCCAAGGCTTGTACTTTGCCACTTGGCATTCTGATCAGATTGTTATGCTGGTTCTATTGTCGTACTGTGTGGATAGGGTCATGGGATGCACCATGGAATGGTTGAACCTATGGACCCGCTTCGTTGTATGGGGGTACGCCCCAAGGAGTTACAGATAACTAGCGGGTTGTTGGACCACGAGTTATTATGTCACTTGGGTTGGGGGTGACGGGGCTCTATGTGCCCAGGGCCATAGGGTGACCCGGCCTCATTAAAAGGAGAAAGGAGACAGGCACTCTATGGTTGAGTGACCTGATATTCTTTATGGCACTCTATGGTTGAGTGACCTGATATTCTTGATGGGCTCTATGGTTGAGTGACCCGACTTGGTTTGGCACTATGTTTCTTTCTCTTTGGGAGTTATATGTGGAGTTGCTCTTGTAATACTTGGGAGTAGGTGGTTATTTTCTAAGATGCTTCGGGTAGGAGTATATGGTGCTTGGTACTTTTGGGTAGTGTTATGATGTGTGTGTGCTCACGAGAGTTGGTTATGGTTGTGGCTCCCTAGTGTACCCTATGTACTTGTAGCTTTTGATTCGGAGTTATGTGAATTTTTTTGGATTGGATCTGTGAAATTAAGGAAATGTCTTGTTGTCGTTGTACACCTTGCTCAAGTATTCTATTTGTCAGTCATGATTGTGTGACAAGGACTATGTTATGAGGACCGTACATATTCCCTTCCGTATTTGAGTAATGTTTTTGTCATTCCATGGTTTGTGATGTAATTTAGTCATGAAGTATATACTTATGTGTTTGTTAATCTATAGTGTCTTGTCTGACCCCGATAGGGTGATGTGTGTAGCAGTTCATGTTGGGGCACCCATAATAAGGAATAAAACTAAAACTCTTCGACGATGAAAATTTAATAGAAATTAAACTAAAAATAATGTTAATGGAAAGAGACTAATGAAATAATGAATAAGAGGGAACTGCCAATCTTCACAGAACCTTGGAAGTTAAAATTTCTGCCAAATGTTCCTAAGGCCACCTCGTGGCCGTGTTTTCTGAAATCGTAACTTAGAACGATGCACCCATTAACCATATTTATTTTATTTACCTTTTTTTATCTTTTTTGTTCCTTGTTAGCTTATATTTCTATTTTCTTCTATGTTATGTCGCATCGAGGACGATGCTTTCTTAAGGGGAGGAGAATGTAATGCCCCCATTCGTCTTTGCTCTGTTATTCCTGGCGATCGAGCTTCTAAGGGCTGAACGCCGTTGTGTTTCCTTTGAAAACGTTGTTGTCGTCGTCTTGTCGAGCCTTCTTCCCTGCGTCAATGTCGATGTTTTGGTTGTTGGCCCGCAACATCCCTCGCGATTTATCCTATTAAAGGAAGACCTTGTTCTTGTTTTATCGAACCTCCTGTTGATTGTTGTTTGTTGCCTGCCAGATATTTTTGCCGTAGTTTTGGTCACGCTCATGCTCGACCTCCCGATTAAATAATATTAATTATTATTAATTATTATTATTATTTTTAATTGTTGTCACTTTTGTGCTAAGTCCTAAGCGACTTTTCGAACCCCGTCAGGTGTCGCCGCATTTTAAAACATAAAAAAAAAATGAAAAATAAAAGAATAATAAAAGGAATGGACGTCAGTTATACTTCGTAGTTGAGTTACTGTCGTCAGTTTGTCGACCTAACGGAATTATTTAAAAAAAAAATAATAATAAATGAAATTTCGATTAATTAGATTTATTTCATTTTGTGGATAAGTAATTTTTTTGCCTGACAAGTTGGTGAGAAGTGGGAGATTTTAATTGGGCCGCCTGTTTTCTGCCCTAGTCGACTGTAAAATTAATGATGAAATTGACCTTTGCTGGATTGGGGCGCCTTTTTCCTCCATACTGGTCGCACTTCTTTTTTTTCCAACTTTTCTTGTCTTGTATCTTTCCACGTCCTTGCTGTTCTCCTGCAAATTTCGGCTCGGGCAGCGTGAGACCTTGGGAGGGCGAACTTCGTGTGCGATTGGTGGAGAAAAAAACGTCCTGGAAAATTTTGCCTTCCTTTGCTGCGCAGCCTGTACTTTGTCATGCTCGTTTTTTTCTTTTGTGTTAGGCTCCACCTTCCCTGGCCGCATGGAATCCTGCTCACGCCTGGTGCTGGGGGCGTTTGGAAAAGTGGAGGAAGGTATCCAGAATGCGCAGGACCTGGGCGCTCCTTTTGTTGTCTGCCTTGGCCGCGTGGGGGAAGAAGGGGCGCAAGTTTCTTTTGCTGGCCGCGCACAGCGACCAGCTGGTGTTGTAGGCGGTTACCTCCACTTTCATTGGATGCGGCGGGGGTCTGTTCTTGTTGGGGATCCACAGCAATGGACTGCAACAGTCCTTAGCCAGGCAGCAGGCGTGTACAGTATAGTAGAAGCCCCTTTGAGCGCTGCCAACAAACAGGCTGTCCAACATTGTTGTTACCTGTTCAGTATTGAATGCATCCTCAAATTTGGGATTCTCCTTCAAGTTTTATTTATTTATTTTTTTTCCAAATCGATTAAGTGATAGTAAGAGTGTTTCCAGGAAACCTAATGAAATTTATTACAAAGATTCTCTATTGAGACTTACTTGTTTTACGATGCAACTCATGGAGGAGAATCTCATAGAGGAGGATCTGTTTCATATCAGAATATTCATGAAGCACTTTTGCTTTGCAATTATGAACTTATTAGGGGAAGGCTACGTTTTGAATTTGCATGGGCCATTCTGCTGCCCAGGTTTGGAGCTCTCCTCGTGTTTTTCTTCACATCCTCAGAGCTCACAAAGCTGTGGTACTGCCTAAGCACAAAAAAATAAACAAAAAAAAAATAAGATGCTGATATACAAGGAGGGAGGCCAACGGGATTTGATGCAAGTGCTAGTGAATAGTTCGATTGCCACAGCACTAGCGTTAGGAGTTGCTTATTGGACAGGCTGGAATGATATCTGTTTGAACTCAGAAAAGGCACCCTTGGTTACTGGTTTGATTGGTGGTACACTGGGGCACTATGCATGCTGTAACGGTGATTCTTGGTCTTCGAAAATTGGTGTTCTTAGTAGCAGCCAACCTCGGCTCATCACTACCTTCAAGGGCCTATTTCAGCGTGCTCTTGCCTTGGGAAGCGCATTAAAGGCATGATAAGCCCTAACCCTCTCTCTTAATAATTTATTTACTTTAGCATTTAGATAAATCAATCTCTGCAGTTTTGTTGAATTCTGTACATGTGATGTCTCCTTTGGATTGTTGATGTGTGATTCTATTTTACTAAGTAAGTAACGTCTTGGATTCTTGATATTATTTAATATTTATTTTACATATACATATATGTTGACTCCTTCTTGAACGAGATGCCCAAAAGAAATGGGTTTCCGAATGACTTTTAATCGCAATTACATGAGCTAATCTCTCTCCAGTGATTCTCGCTTTTTGACCTTATAAAGTTAGTTTATCATTTTGCCATGATTACTCCTGTGAACAGTGGTTTTTGTAGGAAATATTGTAGTGTGTGAATGAGATTTAGAATTTTTCTTGTCTTGCTTTTATTATGTAAAACATGGCGTGAAAACGGGAAATTTGCTCGAAAGACTGTGTTGGTCTTTTAATGTGGATTGATAATAGTATAACCCCCCCCATTAGGATTGGAGGCTTCTATTTGGGGAGAGTCGTACTGGCTCTTACTGGTCCTTCTAGATATATCCGACTCCTTAGATTATCGTTTACTTTGGGGATTATTGAAAACCCCTCACCAAGCCCTCTACTATTCTTATTACTATGAGCTTACTTTTAGATTGGAACGCTCCTGAAACATGTTTTAATGGGGTTTCTATTTTGTGACCCTTTTGAATACGGTAAGCCTCAAGACGTTAGTTTGTGTGGATAACTATATGGCTTAAGTTTGAGGCGCTTCTTAGATCTTCGAATCAGTTAAAGTAATAATGGATACATCGAACCCTCATGAATGTGTATATTCTGCAAGTTTGATTGGCATGTTATGGCCCTCAGGCATATGAATTCAGACAATGCTTGAAATATGAGATTATAAATTTATCCTATACTTTGACTTCAAAGCTGGTTGAAAAGCTTGTTGGTAGGAAAACAGATGAATAGGGAAGTTATGAGAACTACCCTAAAAAGAATTCTTACACAGCCTTAAGTAAAGGTGACAACTAACATAATGGGACTGTTCATACCTTATATGACGTTAAGGATAAAAGTCGACCTGAAATTATTTAACTTCATTATGCAGGACAATGATTGATACCCATAAATTGAGATATGCGAGTGGAGGTTGAATTATATAATATGATATATTATGCTATCAGGCAACCGGTAAGGATAAATATGTTATTTCAATCCTTGGTTAGCGCGTGGAATATTTTCTGGCATTTATGATGATTACTATGTTAGCAAAAAAATTGGTACTTGCATCTCAATTGTGAGTTGAGATAATGTTGATAGTTGCATTTATAGTGGCTTGGACCACGCTTACCTGTTTTAGCTAGCCAAATGTACCTTCTACTCATTAACGAAGTATGACGGAATTGTTGTTCGTAATTCATCCCTCCAAGTTGGACTCTTATACTAGTAGAGGCATATAGAGACTTGATAATAAATCAACCGATAGGATATCTAAACAATATATGAACTTACTGATTGGTGGAAACCTTGTTTACATAAGTACATTCTTTTTATTGTGAGATAAATATCAAAAGTATACTTACATATCCTTGTCTTTCTATAAAGGTCGATACTTGGGTAATATTGATGATTGTCATATGATTGACACTTGTATTTATTAGAGAAGCTTAATGTCGTTGGTGCTTTTATTTAATTGAAAGATAATATTATTGGAAATTTTATATGTGAAGTAGGTTGAGGGTATTAGGTGAGCGATACTATTATACTGTAATTTAATTATGATTAAATGCAAGGTTAAGGTTGCATATCTTCTAGCCACTTGGAATTTTAGTTCATATGTAAGCGATTTTAGGGAAGTGTTCAATGATGGTTATGAAATGTATTATCATGAGATGTGCAGTTAAAATTTGAATACATGATTAGGAATTATTTGATAGGGAGTATTGCAGAATTTCATTTATTTAAATGCTAGATGGCATAAGTTATTAGGTGAGGTTTATATCTTATCATGCTCAGTTCTAGCGAACTGACTCTAGTAAATATTTGCTGCAGATGGAATGTTAGCGAGTAGATGAGGGATAGACTTGTAAACTTGTGCATCAACCTCAGCTGAGAAGTTCTTACTTGAATCCTTTTTATATTGTTCAGCTATTGAGAACATACAGTGGAAAATGTAGGAGAGGATCTTGGTCTTGGTATAATGTATTTGTGGATTTTGTCATCCTAACTTTGGACACCTTTGTTTGTTTGACCATCCTTGAAAATATTAAAATATTGGTTACTGATTGTTGAGTGACCTTATTGGATTATTGGTATTTTAAGTGTGGATGTAACCTTGTTTTGTTCTGGTGAATGAGTGTTATTAAACTTTACCCTTGAAAATAAATGTTGAGTGAATCTTGCTATGACTTATTAATAATGCGACATAAGTAAAATAACGTGGGTTGTTTAATACTTATAAAAGTTGAACTAAAAGTTATTTTTAAATAAATTAACATAGAGGTTACCAGCTTGAGAGCCAGGAATTCTTTAAAGAAATCATAGGCGAGACTATCTTTGTGAGTAAGAATTATATAACATGATAACCCTAGCTTCTCTAGTGAACATTATTCCTTTTTGGGTGAAATTTGTAAAATAACCCTAAGGTGAAATGAACTGTTAGTTGTTAGAAGAGGACAAGATTTAATAAGCCTGAGAAAACTTAGCATTGTAAGAAGCATTGTACAAATCATATCTAGAGTCTTAGCAAACTGTAGTTAAGGATCGAAAGAGGTTACTTAAAAATAAATAACCATCAATAATTTCCTCATTGTGGCTTGCCCTATCTGTAGGTGTGTTACGTGGTGGCTTCTTATGTTGTTTTGTCAGATAGAAAAGTGAACCATCCTTGGAGTGTGTGAACATTTCCGTGTTACCCTTGTGGTCATCCTTGTATTGAGTTATCCACGGAGTTAGTTGTGACCTTGGTGGTGGCATGTTGTGTCGTGTTATGCGTCAAAAAAAAAATTATCCTGTATTTTACTGTGTTGTTTGTTCACCAAAATATTTCTTGATTCACACTATATTTATTTCTCTACCATTGTTATTAAAATTTGAAAACTTATTGAATTCCTATAAGAGTTATATATAGCTAGGTATACATATCTTTTGTTTTCTCAAAGTTTGGTCGCACCAAGGTAACTTATATTCTTTGCAACGCATGAAAAGTTTAATTAAGTTATAAAGACTCCGAGATTGACCTTAGTCCTAACTCCAATCTCGTGTACAACATTATATGATATGCTCTTATATCGCACTAAGGTCTCGTTCTTAGCATCATCTCGAAACAAGGAGATACGAAAGCACTTGTCTGACATCTTAAAGAAGTACAAGGCTAGGAGCATAATAAACTACACATGAACACAAGTGAACTATGTACACGAAGATCCCTTGTCACTACACTTCACGATTCCGCATAAGGAATATTCTTTATTCCTTGATGCCATAAATGACATAACAAGGGATTAATGGACAAGATTACAATTTCTAGGGTTCTCCAAAAACAACATCTTTCCACTCAATTTTGCAGACAAGGGGTTAAAATACAGTTTCTACCCACAAGCCAGTAGACAAAACCACTAGGGTTTAGTTTAATTCCAAAATGCACCTAGCGATCTCCGCCTCTACTACATGTGATTTTAAGGCAAGTGGACATAATTGTACTAAACCACATTCAAGAGAATGCCAAGATGATTTTGATAGAAACCAAGGTAGCACCACTTAGTCGATCCTTCGAACAAGAACTCATAAGGTGACTCCTAAGGCGATCTTCAACACTCAGCCTGGTATCGGACCTGAAGAGGGTACATTCTTCTCGCGACTTCCAAAACTAGAAGGAAACCGCACACTCCAGATAGGTTGGACCATGACATTCCTAAAAAAATGGGTTCGCAAATTTGTCAAGTCGCTAGTCAAAAGGACTATGATGGTAAATACCAATGAGGGGTTTTATTTACCTATCCTATGAGGTCTCATCCAGTGCAAAGTTTAAGGTCGTTCTTCGGTTTTAATTTTCTTATTTGGTAGAACGGGATCACACATACAGGCAAGTTAAGCACGAATATTTTATTAGGGTTGAGTGTTCCCATTAAAACTCATTAATGTGTCTACAATGTAAGAAGGTAACCCAATATTAATTTAATCATTTATTACATACTGAGAAGGTACTACAATGTATTAACTTCGATTTCAAAATTGTTTTATATAAATCAAACCTTTTTTTTTTATATACACGACTAAAATCAAATTGAACTAGTGATTAGAGGCACATTTCCTAAGTATCCCTAAAACTAGCATATCATGCATATTAACAAATTTCATTTATAACTTTTCGGTAAAAAGAGACTGCATTAGTCAGTTATTCATTTTACAATGGCCTATAAAAATTACAAAATAATAATTAAATCACACATCGCCCTTTTCGTCGTTGTTCATTTCCATCCTACAAAACCCACGTGACCATGATATCAGTGATAAATCGCTGGCATGGCATCCACCCTAAAACAATCATAATTATCATTTTTCAGTTGCCATTTAAATCTGAAAATAACTACAATATGCAATCGAAATAAAAATAAAACCTAGAAACATGTAACCATTGCATTTTTTATTTTTTTTATAAACTCAGAAGAGAGAGAGAGAGAGAGAGAGAAAGGAAGAGAGAGAAAATATCATTTTTGTCTAAAGTTCCAATACACCCAAAAAATTTCATTCTAGTGTTTTAAACAGTTATTTACGTGTGATGAAAGTTTCCAAAGGGGATTTGGCAATCCTACGAGGGTCCCCAACTTTCTACTTTTACATTTTCTCACTAATTACAAAAACGTTCACAACGAGCTCGGAGGCTAAGAAACTACTTCCAAAAGTTACCTTCCAATGAGAACGCCCTCCACAATCAACTTGCTACGTGTTCCCAAATATACCAAGAGTTCATAGCAACTGACGGAATTGAAAAAGAGCGCACGGTTTGCATTTGGCAGCTAGTTTTTTGGGACCTCTGGTCATAGTTCACCCAGTTGTAAAGAGACAAAAGTTAGCTCGAATGGCCCAGAAACCATGTCCCAAACGACGTTCAACGGATGCGCACACAACGAGACTCTTCCTAGTAGTTCCCCTATATAAGGAGAATTCGTCATTGAAGTCAACGGAAAGGAGAACTAGAAAACCATGTTTGAACGGCGACAAGCTTTCTGGAGCGACAAGACAAAAATGGGCCAGTTTGACCTCGTCAAACTGCGATCGGAGGCCTACAAAATGGCTTCGCCAAACTATCCCAAAAAGTTCTCTTTCCTATACTGAATGTCCCATGCATTTATCTAGTATAATCGCTAGAGGTTTGTGAAGACGGGAAGTGATTTATCTTTCCATTTTTCAAATGGCGATCCCAAAACGAAAGCCAACTTTCTAGTTTTAACGACTTTCTACTGTTGAGTGCAACAGGGAAATTGACAATTTCCAAGCATGACAACTATACCCATTGTACCAAAATTTTTTCAAGTTTTATCCTTCCAAGGCACCCAAGTCTACCCAGTCAGTCCAAGTGACCTCCCAATTCCCCTAGGTGATTTTAGGAGTTCATTGAAAAATGCAAACTTCAGGCAGTTGTGGGAAGGGCTATCACTGGCCTTCCTAGGACTGGAGCAACCCCATGGAGTGGAACAAAAAATCCAAACTAGACATGGAGGTGAATTAAAGGCCTAGGAACATCATGGAATTGATTTAGGAAGATTCAGGAAGGATCCAGAGAAGTTGGGATAGTTTCACTAAAATCAGGGTTCACAGGCCTAGGCAGTGCACAGGCCAAAACAACTGTTGAGCTTCCGAAGGTGATTCCAGGAGCTCCAGATGGAGTTAGGAGAAAAAAAAAACATCTTTAGAAATATAATTCCAAGCCCTACAATATGGTGAAATTATTTTTTTCACAACACTTTGGTGCAATGGGTCTGCAAGCAGTTTTTCTCATGCACAAGTGGAGTACCAAATCAAAAATCCATTTTTTAGGGATCAAATGGAGGAATAAAGACCTTAAATCCCCACCATTGGATTCAAAATACCATTTCCAGTCAATATCATATAAAATTTCATCAAAAAATCCATCGGGAGCTCAAGTTATCACCGTTTCAAGTTGCCCTCTTGGAGCGAGTTCGGGAGTTAGTCAAATTTTGGAGGACACGTGTCAGCTCCAGGAGCCTGGTGGGATTTTGTGTCCCTCACATCCCTCAAGGTCAGGGACATCAAGGTTGGAAAAATGTGCCTAGCCCCCATAAGACTTCTGGACCCTCATGTAACCTCCATGATCACCAGTTCAGCCCCAGGTGCTTGCCAGCTCAAAGCCTTCACGTTGGATCATTGCCACATGTCATCACCTGGCACCATGAAAATTGATGTCCCTCATGTCCCTTTGAGGTGAGGGACATCAAACATGAAAAAATTCACCCAGCCCCTAAGGATGCTCTTGGTCACCCATGTGACCAGCTTCTCCGCCTTTAAAGTGTTTTTTGCCTTCATCCCCTCATCGGATCTCCGCCACATGTCAAGATGAGGCGTGTTGGAAAATTGATGTCCCTCACGTCCATTTGAGGCGAGGGACATCAGGGACATGAAAATTTTCCCAAATCAAACTTAAAAATTTGAAAAAAATTTCTAACTGTTTGCTGCTTCTTGTTGCTTCTCACTGCTTCCTAGAAGAAAAGTTGCAGAGAACACCTCAGTCCACCATTGTTGCTCAAACCAGCTCCACCATGGAAACCAAACCTTCCAATCCATGAATATGCATAGGTTTCAAAGAATATATTGATCAAAAGAGCCATAGGAATGAAGAACGAAAGAGAAGAGCGAAGGAATTCTTCAGAAACCTCCATTGCCATGAGACGAAGATTTGAACATATCTTGCAAACCAGTGCACGAAACAAAGAACCATATGTTGCTTGAGTTCTTCACTCTTGAAGGCCATTAAAAAATCACCTTCAAACCTCCCATTTTCAGCAAGGAATTCTCACAGTGAATAAATTTCACTTCCGGCTCCACGAAGAACAAAGCTCAATTTCCCGTCAAACCGACAACTAGATCGAAGAGAAATTTCACCAGTGAGACAAGAAGCAAAAACCTATCACAATGGAGTTGATTTCATCATGAATGGAGAGAAAAAACCAGACCTAAAAATTTCAAGCTCCATTAATGGCTGCCATGACACAGTAGTGGAAAAAATCAGTGAGCTACCTCTCCACTTCTCAGGGTTCCAGTGGGCGAAATCGCACAAAAATTGGAGGGAATGATCGTTGAAAAATCTAGTTTCACGTGAACTAGTTTTTGCACCATGAAGTCCCTATTTTTTAGGGATATGGAGGAAAATTTTTTCATCAGATTTCTTCCCTGTCACATGAAGAACATCTAGTGAAAAAGGCAGCGAGCTACCTCTTCACTTCTCAGGGTTCCAGTGGGTGAAATCACGTGAAAATTGGAGGGAATGATCATTGAAAAATCTAGTTTCGCGTAAACTAGTTTTCATGCCATGAAGTCCCTATTTTTTAGGGATATGGAGGGCTGTGTTTTTTTTCAGTATTCTTCCCCCGCAATGAAAATATCATTTTCCCACTTGTTCAAATGAAGGAATTACTCAAAATGCGGAGCGTGGAACCCCAGAATAAAACCCAGAGTTTCAAGACCTGTTTTGTTGCAATCTGACATCCACGGTGCACTTACTAAAAATAGCATGCCTTCCTACATAGGGGTCTGTTACTTTGGTAAGCCACCATTTGAAGAGGCTACGAAAAAGGTGGTGAACACAGAGGGAGTATCACAGGAAAAGTCATCAAAAAGGTCATCTCGGCTCGCAATTGACACTTACTAAAAATAGTAAGTGGTTCCACAAGCCCCTGCTATAAATAGCCAGTTGGTCCAAAAGGTGAGAGGAACACAGTAAGAAGAAATAATTCAAGCTACCATAGCCAGTTGAGGTTGGGAAAAGCTAACTACGACACTTACTAAAAATAGTAAGTTGCCCCATGTGTACTTACTAAAAATAGCAGGTTGTTCTCAAAGGGAAAGTTTGGCACAACGAGACATTGAGGGATAATCATTCAGGTCGATATCACCATTTGGGGTCCAGAAAGGAAAACTCTGACACTTACTAAAGATAGTAAGTTGTCCCTTCCAAATATAGTAAGTGTCAAGGAAACATGAATTTCAAGTGCACAGGTTGGTCTAGTTTCTCAGGTGTAATCAATCATGAAGAGATGGTGGTTTTTCATTGGTTTGGAATGATCATCTCATATTACAAAGCAAGGCATCACAAGGCACATCATGTGAATTCATCTTCATCACTTAAGGAGCCAGGTGATTCAAAGAGAGTTGATTAGAATGATTTCAATGAGTCAAGGAGTTCATCAACCAAGTTTCAAGGAGGGTCATCATGGGCATTGTATGTGTTCATCTAAAGCTTGCAGTGGTAAACCTCATAACAATGTTTCTGAACACTCATTCTGTGGTCTATGGTCCAGGATGTTTGTGCATCATAGAGTTTGCATCATCAATAGATTGGGAAAATGATTCAAAGTTATTCAAGGGAGCAATCTTCATCAGTGTAGAAGATCACCAGTGGCAGAAATCTTCGCTCAAAGTTCATGACTGCATCAAGGCATTCAAAGCATTTCATCACGAGGAGTGTTTTCCCTTCATTCCTTCCCTCTTCCTCTCTTTCCCTCTCTTCTTTCTCTCTCCATTCTAATTCTTCATTATGCGTCATCATTGTATTTCATCCTATTCACTTAAGTGACCTATTTTAAATTTGTAAAAAGTATTTTCTCAAAATTATAAGAGAAATACTTAATTCATGGAAAATGAAAGGTCACAAGTGGAATATGGAAATGAAGAGTCATGTGAGGGAGGTGAAAGGACAATTCAGATTGCTATAAATTGGGATGGCCTCTCCATTCCAAGGGATTCCATATTTTGGAAGAACTCTTACTATGTAGCATTGTGATAGCTTGGTTGAAGCTTTGTATTCATCACTACACATGGAATAAAAGCTACACTTCTTCTATTTCCCTTTCTTGTTTTTCCTCTATTTCTCTCTTTCATGCACTTTGCAAGCATAGTTGATCCTGTATGGAATTGGAGAGGAACTTGGTGTCCTCGATAGATGAATTTAAAAACTTGGTGTTTTAATTCATTGGTCCCACTAGCTTCATTGTGCTTTCCTCTATATTGAAGGTTGAACTACTCTGGTTACTGGGTGTGAGCTCTGCAATCTACTCATGGTAGTAATCTTCCTTGCATAATTTCCCCCTTTTCCCTTCATCACTGTAATTTCCTCCCTTGTACCCCCGTACAAGCACTTTTCCACAGGTTCAGTGGAGTGTCCCTGTGTGATCCCTGACCAATTTGGCCACCCACAACATTTAGATAGGATTAGGATTAGTTTACTTTCAATAATGGGAGTTGTACCATTCAATGCAGAGGGGCATAGCCCCATGAACGTTGGTGGAGACACCTGATTTGTCCAATCGAAAAATTTTCTCACCAACAGTTTTTGGTGACTCTACTGGGGAGAGATTTTCCTAAGTGCACCCAAAAAATATCTCTACCCAAAATATCAAAAAATACAAAAAAAGTATATATTAAAAAAAATTAAATTTCAAAGTAAAATCATTCTTGAAGGTGACTCCATCAAGGAACGAAACCCCTGTCACATTCATTTCCCACACATGAAGAAATTTCCAGATTGGAGTGAAATACCAATGAGTGACAGTGAAGAAGAAGAAGAATAAGATATCTTCTCGAAAAGAAGATCATTGATCAGCCATGGTTCCAGACTAGTGTTGACAAAGGAAAGAAGAAAGAACCTGTCACCGATGAAGAGGAATGGATTCAAAGGAGACATAAGATAAGGTGTGAAGCTCAAGAATATGCCAAATTCTTGCAAGAGATGTATGAGCAACTTGAAGTGGCCCATAGCGAGGAAGAAGAAGAGGAGAGAGGAAGATCCTGAAGATCATTCGTACCCTATAGAGGAAGATCTTGAAGATCATTCGTACATAGGGTTTTCATACCGAAAGGTTCTTAAATGCCACTGAAGAAAATCCTATCCTTGATCCTTCCGATGAAGATAAAATCACCATTCAAAAAGATGATGAAAGATAGGATGGTCCAAGATCCACTTAAGAATATTTTTGCAATCTTTCACAACTCACTACAAAATTAAGAACATTATCTTTCTTCCACCATTCTCTAGATGAATTCATTGCATACGGTGGTGAAGAAATGAATATTTTGAAAAGAGAATATGTGGAAAGGCTTCAGAGCATAATAAAAGGAAATTCTGACCCCAAAGTCTTTGATGAAATTTGGAGGTATGCTTTAGCTCTACAGATAAGATATGAACATCTTGAAGCACCACATCAAATGGAGGAAGAAGACGAGATGCACCCTATGGAGGAAGACCCTGATGGCTGCCCATACTTATGAGGTTTTCATTCCTGAAGATTCTTGGATGCTTCTGAAGAAGATCTTATCATGGAACCTTCTGATGAAAGCCAAAGAAACATCATGGAGGAAGAAGTAGAAGACATGAAGATAGAATCACCATTCAACAATTCCATCTGGCTCGAGGCACAACCCATAGGGGGAATAATATATTCAATAAAGGAAGATCCTTGCTGCATAATGGATGATCCAATGCTCTCTGAAGACTCCACCAATGATGAAGAAGATGACCAATTCAAAGTAAGCATGAATGATCTCCTTTCAAGTTTTGATCTTTCAATTAATGATGAAATGGAGAGATGTGAAGAAGTGCAAGAAAGTCACCCGACATCATGGTCTGAAGATGATGAATTCAAGATGGTCATAGATAATCTTCCCTCCTATTTTGATTCTTCAAGTGATGTAGAAATGTTGCATGAAGAAATGGAGGAAGTCAAAGAATCAAACTCTCTTCCCGATGCAATCATGGATGATCAAATGGAAGAAGCCCACTCTCTTTTCAAATCCAAGGAGAATGAACAATTTAAACACAACCTCTACTCACTCAAGGAGCAGAATCATCATCACGGTGAAAAAAATCCTTTCATCTTTCACCTGAGCAAGAAGATTCAATAATGGATGGTCAAGATGTAGCTGAAAATTCTTCTCATATTGCTGCCCCAACATGGTTCTCTTCTTCTTACCAAGAAGAAGATGATATGGATTTTGAGCTTGAAGGAGTGCCCTTCCCACAAAGCTTGGACCTCTTCTCCTTGTCAGAAGGTGTCATGAATCAAGTATGCCCGTGTTTGCAAGAAAGTGAATCTTGGGAAATGTAAAGCATGGAAGAGGTGAACGAGGATGTTTCAAATGAATCATGGGCCCATATGGATCATATTTTTAACCATCTCCTAGAGGCACAACAAGAAGATTCTTCCAATGAAAATAAAAATGAGCCTATGGAAATTTCAGAAGAACTATTTGTACAAGATATCTTGAAGGTTGTGGAAGAAACTGAAGATCCTCAACTCAGTCTTGAACTCTTGACCTCGGCTATGAAGATACAAGATAGGTATGAGTCTATTTGTGCTTCTCATTTTGGTGCACCAATTTTTGATGTTGAGATGGAGTAGTTGGATAAGTTTGATGAATTCCCTAATGCCTTGGTTGAATGAGAGTGAACATGAAAACATGTCTTTTTCTTCCACATCATGCAAATAATTTCATGAGTGTAAAATAAGAAAGGTTCTTGAATCTCCTTCAAATATCCTCAATCTTTGGAATGACATCTCTATTGTGGGAAATGATAACATGGAAAATATTGAGCTGATTTGCATAGAAGAAAGCCGTTCAAAACAAAATAAAAATTGTGAGAACATTGGGAGTGTGATCAAAACCAACTTGTTCCCATCATTTCAGAATGGTCCATCAATGAAAAGCAAGAGTTCATATGGAAAAATCCAATGAAGGGTGAAGAATGCTTATATGGCCAAACCAAAAGCCGCAATTTTGAAAATGATATCAAGATGCACTCCGAACAATGCATATTGGCAACCATTTCTCTAGACAACAAAGTGGGATAATGCATGATTCTTGCCAAATGATCCAAAATCAGACTGCACTCACCATCCTCCAAGCTCCAATTCATCTTGAACATGTTCCCATGCTGCAACAATATCTCAAGGATGATGAAGATCTCCAACTCAATGATTTAACCTCCATGTCTGAAAACACTTGCTCAGAGAAACAAAGCGAGATGTTTGGGGAAGTTCTTGAATGGGAAGAAAATTAGTTTTTTCTCACTCCTTCTAAGTGTTTTGCTGATATAAGAGACAATTTGAAGTCTCAATTCAAAGAAGATGAATGTTTTCATGACAGGAGAAATTTTCCCACTCTTGAAGACATGGAAGAATGGTGTCACATGGTCATAGGACGTAAAGCAGGAGCATCAAGGTACAAGAGTTTTGAGAAAGTGATGAAGTGTTCATTGGATGCAAGAACATTCTCTATGTAGTATGAGTATGAAGATGGAATTATGGTCAGCCTTCTTCTTCTCAAGCCATGCAAAGCCATCACCAAAGCATGGTTTGATCAAATAATAGTTTTTGTGCTTCAAAGGTCATACTTCAATCCACTATTTCATGATGGCATGTACTTTTCTCAACCCGTTGCTGGGTATGTGTATATCCTTTCCCACCTCTGTAAATTTCCCTCCCCTATATATAATTTCCCTTTCTTGTTGTGTGTTACTTTCCCCCCTTGGTGTGTTTGCCATCCATTTGTTTGTTTGTTTGCGTGTGTGTGTGTGTTCAATAAAGAAAGTTGTGTAGCCTATTTTTCTAGTGACTCCACAGGGCCCAATGGATAAGGCACTGGTCAATGGATTATATGGTCTAAAGTTGAGATTTTGGATTCTCCATGTCATGTCTTCACTGCACTCAGTCCATGTCATGTCCCCAAGCTAGAGCCAATTGTTGTCATGCAAATGTGCAACAGGGAAATTGACAATTTCCAAGCATGACAACGATACCCCTGTACCAAAATTTTCATGTTTTATCATTCTGAGGCACCCCGGGTCTACCCAATCAGTCCAGTAACCTCCCAATTGGTGTTAATTCATTCCCCTAGGTGATTTAGGAAATTCAATTCAAAACCCCTAGGTGATTTTAGGAGTTCATTGAAAAATGCAAACTTTGGGCAGTTGTGGGAAGGGCTATCACTGGCCTTCCTAGGACTGGAGCAACCCCATGGAGTGGAACAAAAAAATTGAACCAGACATGGAGGTGAATCAAAGGCCTAAGAACATCATGGAATTGATTTAGGAAGATTCAGGAAGGATCCAAAGAAGTTGGAAAAATTTCACTAAAATCAGGGTTCACAGGCCTAGGCAGTGCACAGGCCAAAACAACTGTTGAGCTTCAAATGTGATTTTGGGAGCTCTGGATGGATTTAGGAGCAAAAATAAACATCTTCGGAAATGGAATTACAATCCCTACAAGATGGTGAAATTATTTTTTTCACAACACTTTGGCGCAATGGGTCTGTAAGCAGTTTTTCTCATGCACAAGTGGAGTACCAGATCAAAAATCCACTTTTTAGGGATCAAATGGAGGAATCAAGACCTTAATACCCCCACCATTGGATTCATAAGTCCATTTCCAGTCAATATCATATAAAATTTCATCAAAAAAGTCCATCGGGAGCTCAAGTTATCGTCGTTTCAAGTTGCCCTCTTGGAGCGAGTTCAGGAGTTAGTCAAATTTTGGAAGGACACGTGTCAGCTCCAGGAGCCTGGTGGGAATTTTGTGTCCCTCACATCCCTCAAGGTCAGGGACATCAAGGTTTGAAAAATTTTTACCTAGCCCCCATAAGCCCTCTGGACCCTCATGTAACCTCCAGGATCGCCAGTTCAGCCCCCAGGTGCTTGCGGGAGCTCAAAGCCTTCACCGTTGGATCGCTGCCACATGTCATCACCTGACGCACCATGAAAATTGATGTCCCTCATGTCCCTTTGAGGTGAGGGACATAAAACATGAAAAAATGTGCCTAGCCCCTAAGGAGACTCCTGGTCACCCATGTGACCTCTTCAAGAGCAAATTTCAGCCCTCAAGTGCTTTAAAGCAACCTTTTTTAGCCTTCATTCCAACTGTCAATCTCTGCCACATGTCATTACCTTGCTACTGTGCAAATTGATGTCCCTCACATACCTTTGAGATGAGGGACATCAGGGACATGAAAATGCACCCAAATCAAACTCAAAAATTTGAAAATATTTCTAACTATTTGCTGCTTCTTGTTGCTTCTCACTGTGCAGAAGAAAAGTTACAAAGAACACCTCAGTCCACCATTGTTGTTTCTTGAACCAGCTCCATCATGGAAACCAAACCTTCAACTCCATGAATATGCACATGTTTCAAAGAAAATATTGATCAAAATATCTAAGGAATGAAGAACGAAAGAGAAGAGTGAAGAATTCTTCCGAAATCTCCATTGTCGTGAAATGAAGATTCAAACATATCTTGCAAACTAGTGCACGAATCGAAGAACCATCTTTTGTTGAGTTCTTCACTCTCAAAGGCCATTAAAAAATCACCTTCAAACCTCCCATTCACAGCAAGGAATTCTCACAGTGAATAAATTTCACTTCCGGCTCCACGAAGAAGAAAGTTCAATTTCTCGTCAAACCGACAACCGAATCGAAGAGAAATTTCACTAGTGAGACAAGAAGCAAAAACCTATCACAATGGAGTTGATTTCATCATGAATGGAGACAAAAACTAGACCTGCAAATTTCAAGCTCCATTAATGGCCACCATGACACAATAGTGGAAAAAATCAGCGAGCTACCTCTTCACTTCTCAGGGTTCCAGTGAGCGGAATCGCACAAAAATTGAAGGGAATGATCATTAAAAAATCTGGTTTTGCGTGAACTAGTTTTTGTGCCATGAAGTCCCTTTTTAGGGACATGGAGGATTGATTTTCATCAGAGTTCTTCCCTGTCACATGAAGATCATTTGAAAAAGGTAACAAGCTACCTCTTCACTTCTCAGGGTTCCAATGGGTGAAATCACGGAAAATTGATGATCGTTGAAAAATCTAGTTTCGCGTGAACTAGTTTTCGTGCCATGAAGTCCCTATTTTTTAGGGATATGGAGGGCTATGTTTTTTGTCAGTATTCTTCCCCCACCGATGAAAATATCATTTTGCCACTTGTTCAAATGAAGGAATTACTCAAAATGCGGAGCATGGAACCTCAGTAATAAAACCCAGAGTTTCAAGACCTTGTTTTGTTGCAATCTGACATCCGCGGTGCACTTACTAAAAATAGAATGCCTTCCTACATAAGGGTCTATTACTTCAGGTAAGCCACAATTTGAAGAGACTACAAAGAATGTGGTGAACACAAAGTGATTATCGTAGGAAAAGTCATCAAAAGATCATCTTGGCTTGTAATTGACACTAAAAATAAGTAAGTGGTTCCACAAGCCCCTGCTATAAATAGCTAGTTGGTCCAAAAGGTGAGAGGAACACAGTAAGAAGAAATAATTCAAGCTACCATATCCAGTTGAGGTTGGGAAAAGCTAATTACGACACTTATTAAAAATAGTAAGTTGCCCCATGTGTACTTACTAAAAATAGCATGTTGTTCTCAAAGGGAAAATTTGGCATAATGGGACATCGAGGGACAATCATTCTGGTTGATATCACCATTTGGGGTCCAGAATGGCAAACTCTAACACTTACTAACGATAGTAAGTTGTCCCTTGTTAGGAAATAAGGGATAAAATATGTGGAACAATCCCTCACAGAATCGCAATAGTAGAAACTAATATGCAGAAAATATTACAAATCTCAAATAAAAGTGCAAAATAAAATAACACAACACAAAGAGACAATATTTAACGTGGTTCACCCAATTTGGGCTACGTCCACCAAGAATCACTTGCTCAGATTTTATTACAAGCCACCGCTCTCTCAATAAAATACCTAGATCTGTTTGGAGCTATGCTCAACAAATTCTACAGAATTCACACTTGAATTCACACACATCTGCAATGTTACATAATACCTACCATATGCTAGAAACCACATAAGTAGACAACTGCTTAAGCAAGTTTTACAAAACCGTGGGTATAAAAAACCATGGGCCAAAACCGTCTCATAAACCTATGGGTCAAAAATCCCGCCCATATGATAAAAACACATTTCCCAGTATATCGGGCATGTTTTTTGAGGCCCCAAAGACAACTATGGAAAGTTTACAATACTCTTAGTGTACAATCTTCAACACTTTCACACATGAAAACAAGCTCTACAACCTAACAATCTGCCACTTGGAAACTAGTTTTCCTCTGAGCAAGCTTCTCAACCCTTCAATAGTTTCCGTGAAGACCAACCAAAGTTAAACACAACTTCAATTTTTCCCTTGTGACCACCTTGGTCATCATGTCTGCAAGATTCTGACTGGTATGAATCTTCTCCAGCTTCAACTTCTCTTCCTCCAAAGTTGTCCTGATGAAATGGTACATAAGTTGTATATGCTTAGTCCTAGAGTAGAAAACAAAGTTCTTAGCTAGGTGTATATCACTCTGACTATCACTATGCAACTTCCCTTCCTCTTGCTTATGTCCCAACTCCTCAAGCAATTGTTGTAGCCAAATCATCTATTTACTTGCCTCTGTGGCAACAACATACTCAGCCTTCGTGGTTGACAAAGCCACCAACTTCTGTAGTCGTGAAATCTAGCTCACTGCTGTCCCACCTACGATGTAAATATAACCTGTCGTGCTCCTCCTGTTGTCTACATCTCCAACCATATATGAATCTACATAACCACGTAAAGTGGTGTCTGATCCACTGTAGCACATAAATGTTCCCATGGTCCCTCTCAAATACCGAAGGATCCACTTTACTGCCTGCCAGTGATCTCTACCTGGATCACTCATACATCTACTCACCGCTCCCACTGCATGGGCAATATAAGGTCTAGTGCACACCATGACATACATCAAACTGCCAACCACTGATGAGTAAGGTACCTTGGACATCTGGTTTCTCTCTTGCTCTGTCTTGGGACACTGCTCCTTTGATAACTTGAAATGGCCTGCCAAAGGAGTCCCAACTGGTTTAGCATCCTACATATTAAACCTCTCCAAGACCTTATTGTACTCTTCCTGAGATAAAGTCAGCTTCCATTCCTTCATATCCCGAGATATCATCATACCAAGGATTTGTTTGGCTGCCCCCAAATCCTTCATAACAAAGGATTCACTTAGCTGCTTCTCGAGTACTTTTATTTACTGCATGTTTTTACCTACAACCAACATGTCATCCACATACAAACACTGGATAATATAGCTGCCAACCTCAAATTTCTTTGTATACACGCAATGGTCATAATGACATCTAATATAACCTTACTCCATCATGAAGCTATCAAATTTCTTATACCATTGACGCGGAGTTTGTTTCAAGCCATACAAGCTCTTCTTTAGTTTGCACACCATCTCCTCTTTACCTTTGACCTCATAGCCCTCTGGCTGCTGCATATATAGATCCTCCCCTAAATCACCATGGAGAAATGCAGTCTTTACATCAAGCTGCTCTAAGTGCAAGTCTTCTACTGCAACTATTCCAAGAGCAATTCTAATAGAAGTCATTTTTACTACAAGATAAAAAAATCTCATCAAAATCTATACCTTTTTTTTCTGTGCAAACCCCTTGACCACCAACCGAGCCTTGTATCTTTTCTTGCCTCCTTCCTCTTTGACTCTGTACACCCACTTGTTCTGTAATGCTCTTTTGCCTTCGGGTAGCTTTATCAAATTCCATGTCTGGTTCTCCATGAGAGCCTGATGCTCCTCATCCATGGCTTGCTCCCACTTCTTCCTTGCATCTACCTGCATTGCTTCATCAAAGCTCTCTGGCTCTCCACTGTCAGTGAGTAATAAATAATAAAGAGAAGAAGAAAAACGTTCAAGTTTTTTTCTTACTCTAGAAGACCTCCTCAGTATAGGAGTTTGGGGTTCTTGTTGAGGAGGTTCCTGAACTGATTCATTTGTCACTTTCCCATCCAGAAGATCCTCTAACACTGCATATTCTTTTTTGGATTCTTCCCTGTTTTCCTGCAACTACTGCTTATACATGACTTTCTCATTAAAGACCACATCCCTAGATCGAATGATTTTCTTTTCTTTAATACTCCAACATTTATATCCAAAGTCATCACCACCATAACCAATGAAAATACATTTTTTTATGATTTAGCCTCTAGCTTGGTCCTATCATCCTTGTTTATATGGACAAAAACCTCACATCCAAAGACTATGAAATGAATAATCAACTTTCTTACCATACAAAGCCTCCTCAGGTATGCCTCCATCCAAGGCACTTGAGGGTCCTCTGTTTATCAAGTACACTGTTGTGCTCACCGCTTCTGCCCAAAAAGAAAGAGGCAGTCCTGCATGTAATCTCATGCTCCTAGCACGTTTCATTATTGTTTTATTCATCATTTCTGACACCCCATTCTGCTGCGGAGTTTTTGGAACCGTCTTTTGCCTGTGGATTCAATTCTTAGAACAATAATCATCAAATTCATTGCTGCAATACTCCCCTCCATTATCTGACTTGAGACATTTTAGCTTAAGACCTGTTTCATTCTCTACCAAGGCTTTCCATTTTACAAAATCGTTAAATACATCAGATTTGTTTCTAATACAATAAACCCAAACTTTCTTTGTTACATCATCAATAAAAGTAACATAATAACTTGAACCCCCAAGAGATGATACCTGAGTCAGTATCCACACATCAGAATGCACCAACTCTAACTTACTCTCTTTCTTTGTAGCTCCAACCTTGAGAAACCTTACTCGCTTCTATTTCCCATACATGCAGTTTTCACAGAACTTAAAATTTGTTTCTGTATATCCGGGTCAATCCTTCTTTATGATCTCCATTCCCTTATGGCTCATATGACCGAACCTATTGTGCCACAATGTTGTATCTACTTCTGAAGCCACAAGATTACAAACATTAGTGTTATAAGTGGTTAAATACAAAGTTCAAACCTTCTTACGTCTTCCCACCACAAGAGCACCCTTGGTAACCTTCCAAGAGTCCGATGTAAATATCACAGTACAACCATCATTTCCCAACTGCCCTGCTGATATCAAATTTTGTCTTAATGTAGGCTCATGTCTGACATCCTTCAATAGCCAAGTATTCACATTTTGCATCTTAACCCGAACGGAACCTTTTCCAACTATGCTGCAAGGCTCATCATCACCAAGAAAAAATGCCCAAAATCACCTTGAATATAATCAACAAAATAATGCCTATGTGGAGCAGCATGGAAAGAAGCCCCCAAATCTAAAACCCAAGATTCAGTAATATTGTGCAAAGAAATAATCAAAGCATCCTGACACACATTACTGGTGCCACATTTGCCTCCTTGTTTTCTTCATGTTGTTTTTTCTTGTCCCGAAGCTCCCAACAATCCTTCTTTGCATGTCGAGACTTTCCACAGTGCCAACATACTATCTTGCTTTTGGATTTTGACCTTGCCCGATCCTTTCGATTTTTCACGTCTTCCTCTATTCTTTTGTCTCCCTCTAGTTTCCACTGTCAAATCATTCCTTGAAGTAGAAGATTCCCCAAAGTTTTTTCTTCGCATTTCCTCGCTTAGAATCACCCCTACAACATCCTCAAACTTCAATTTTGAGTTAGCTGGAACCGAGTTGCTTACCGCCATTACCAAACTATTCCAACTCTCATGTAAAGAACATAGAATTAATAAAGCCCTAACTTCTTCATCAAATTCTATTATAACCGAAGCTAGCATATTTACAACCGTATTAAAATCATTTAAATGATCTGCTACCCAACCATTCTCAAACATCTTCATATTAAACAATTTTTTCTTTAAAAATATCTGGTTAGAGGCAGAGAATTTTTCATACAACTTCCCTAATGCATCCATCAGTTCTTTTGTAGTCTTTTCCTTTGAAACATTAAATAATACTGAAAATGCAAGACACAACTGAATTGTCCCAAGTGCCTTCCTATCCAACAAATCCCATTCCGCATCCGTCATGTTAGAGGGTTTGTTCACCTTCTCAGACAACAAAATATAAAGATCCTTCTGATAAAGGTAATCTTCCATCTGCATCTTCCAAAGACTGAAATTGTGCCTGTTGAATTTATCAACCCTTGATCTTCCATCATCTGTCATAGCTCCCACTCAAACTAAAACTTTCCCTGCGATTCAACACGTCAACAAACCAACCCAGGCTCTGATACCAATTGTTAGGAAATAAGGGATAAAATATGTGAAACAATCCCTCACAGAATCGCAACAGTAGAAACTAATATGCAGAAAATATTACATATCTCAAATAAAAATGTAGAATAAAATAACACAACACAAAGAGACAATATTTAATGTGGTTCACCCAATTTAGGCTACGTCCACCAAGAATCACTTGCTCAGATTTTATTACAAGCCACCACTCTCTCAATAAAATACCCAGATATGTTTGGAGCTATGCTCAACAAACTCTACAGAATTAACACTTGGATTCACACACATCTGCAATCTTACATCATACCTACCATATGCTCAAAACCACATAAGTAGACAACTGCTTAAGCAGATTTACAAAACCGTGGGTATCAAAAATCATGGGCCAAAACCGTCCCATAAACCTATGGGTCATAAATCCCGCCCATATGAGAAAAACACATTTCTCGTTATATCGGGCATGTTTTTCGAGGCTCAAAGACAAATGTGGAAAGTGTATAGTACTCTTAGTGTACAATCTTCAACACTTTCACACATGAAAACATGCTCCACAACCTAACAATCTCCCACTTGGAGAGTAGTTTTCTTCTGAGCAAACTTCTCAACCCTTCACTAGTTTTCGTGAAGACCAACCAAAGTTGAACACAACTTCAATTTTTCCCTTGTAACCACCTTGGCCATCATGTCTGCAGGATCTGATTGGTATGAATTTTCTCCAGCTTCAACTTCTCTTCCTCCAAAATTGTCCTGATGAAATGGTACCTAAGCTGTATATGCTTCGTTCTAGAGTGGAAAGCAGAGTTCTAGCTAGGTGTATAGCACATGTCCCGTTTATCGGGCATGTTTTTCGAGGCCCAAAAAAATACTCTTAGTGTACTATGGAAAGTGTATAGTACTCTTAGTGTACAATCTTCAACACTTTCACACATGAAAACATGCTCCACAACCTAACATCCCTTCCAAATATAGTAAGTGTCAAGGACACATGAATTTCAAGTGCACATGTTGGTCTAGTTTCTCGGGTTTAATCAATCATGAAGAGATGGCGGTTTTTCGTGATTGGGAACAATCATCTCATATTACAAAGCAAGGCATCGCAAGGAACATCATGTGAATTCATCTTCGTCACTTAAGGAGACATGTGATTCAAAGAGGGTTGATCAGTATGATTTCAATAAGTCAAGGAGTTCATTAACCAAGTTTCAAGGAGGGTAATCGTGGGTATTGTATGTTTTCATCTCGAGCTTGCAGCGGTAAACCTCATAACAATGTTTCTGAACACTCATTCTGTGGTCCAGGATGTTTGTGCATCATAAAGTTTGCGGTCATCACCGGATTGGGAAAATGATTCAAAGTTATTCAAGCGAGCAATCAGTGTAGAAGGTCACCACTGGCAGAAATTTTCACTCAAAGTTCATGACTACATCGAGGCATTCAAAGCATTTAGTCACGAGTAGTGTTTTCTCTTCATTCCTTCCTTCTTCTTCTCTTTCCCTCTCTTCTTTCTCTCTCCATTCTAATTCTCGTTATGCGTCATCATTGTATTTCTTCCTATTCACTTAAGTGACCTATTTTAAATTTGTAAAAAATATTTTCTCGAAATTATAAGAGAAATACTTAATTCATGAAAAACGAAAGGTCACAAGTGGAATATGGAAACCAAAAGTCATGTGAGGGAGGTGAAAGGACAATTCAGATTGCTATAAATTGGGATGGCCTCTCCATTCCAAGGGATTCTAGATTTTGGAAGAACTCTTACTATGTCGCATTGTGATAGCTTGGTTGAAGCTTTGTATTCATCACTGCACATGGAATAAAAGTTACACTTCTTATATTTCCCTTTCTTATTTTTCATGTATTTCTCTCTTTTATGCACTTTGCAAGCATAGTTGATCTTGTATGGAATTGGAGAGGAACTTGGTGTCCTCGATAGATGAATTTAAAAACTTGGTGTCTTATTTCATTGGTCATGCTAGTTTCATTGTGATTTCCTCTATATTAAAGGTTGAACTACTCCGGTTACTGGGTGTGAGCTCTGCAATCTACTCACGACAGTAATCTTCCTTGCATAATTTCCCCCTCTTTACTTTTATCGCTGTAATTTCCTCACTTGTACCCCCATACAAGCACTTTGACACAAGTTCAGTGGAGTGTCCCTGTGTGATCCCCGACCAATTTGGCCACCCACAACATTTAGATAGGATTAGGATTAGTTTACTTTCAATAATGAGAGTTGTACCATTCAATGCAGAGGGGCGTACCCCCGTGAACGTTGGTGGAGACACCTGATTTGTCCACCTGACAAACTTTCTCACCAACAGATGCCTAATTAGATCTAGCTATAATTGCAACATTACCCTATATGACTTATAGATTTTTCTACATTTTTTCATCATATAACTTGATGTCGTCGCGATTAGGTGTTCTAATTAAGAGTTGTCTTATACCACATGACCCTCATAATCACACAACAAAATATGCATAAAATGTAATACAACAAAAAAATGGAACAAGAACTCATCTCTGTATTGATTCCACAAGGGAAAATAAATCAAAACAACCTACAACAACCTCACAAATTGAGGTGTGTTACAACAAATTGATCCACATATTTCTTCTTGCTAACTCACTATCTTTGCAAGTATAATTCTCCTGAACACACTACCTAGACAAATTATTCCAGACTTAAGCTCTAACTTGTGTGGAAGTCATCCCTAACACACGTATAGTGGCATACTTATATAGGTGCATGACCCACCTTATAATACTGCTTTAAAACAAGAAATGACCAATAAGACAATATATATATATATATCTCAATGGTTACATTTATGATTTAGGCAAATTCATGTCAGCTCCTTAGAACAATGTTGAATTTCCAAAATTTGTAAGTTACACACTAAACTATACCCTTGCACATAAGACTGCGTATTGATATCTCAAATGAATCTTTACTCATTACCTCATTTTAGCTTCAACAACCTCACGATTTCAATGGAAGTTGCACACCATTAAGATGAACTTATGTTGGTAATGTGAGCCTCTGAAAGTACTCCTAGTGATGCCACACTCAAAATGACAATTCTCTGCACGAACTATTTTTATTGGAAACATACTTATGTGCCACGTTATTGAAATACATGCTTGTGTTATATTTTGAAAGATGTTTATAAAAGATATCGAGATCTTTCAGAGCTCCTTTGGACATGCCACCAACACAAAAACAATATAAACTATTTCAAACACTTGCACACTTCTACAAACTATGTGAAACATTACCAACACATATACACTAGGGTCTAGGTGCAAAACAACAACACGATGCTAGCATGTTTGTAGGCGACACAAAATTGAGACATAACGAAAAAAATAAACCTTGAGCAAATTACAAAACACAACTTGAGCACAAACAAAAACATTGTGTATTGTTAGATTTAGCTCTAAACTAATATGTTTTTGGGTAGTGCAAGATTGTAAGTGAAAATGGATGCTCTTGCATCATACATCCGGTAACAAGGAAAGCATAAGGTTAGTGCTAATGGCTTTACTGATGGTATTTTATGTTTTTGAACTTCAAATGTTGAATAAATATGCTCTATATTGCTTTTCTCGTGTTTTGTTGTTGATCCTTGTATCGAGTATCCTTTCCACTGTTTTGCATTTCTTCATTGGAATTTGCATTGTCCAATCAATCTTTAAATTTGAGTATGAATATGTGCTTCCTCATCTTGAGCTTCATGATATGGATGCAAATATTCCACATTGAAGATAGGTGAAATGTCTACTTCAGGTAACTAAACCCCATGTGTTCTTTGCAAATTTCCACTACACCTAATACCGTCCAATCTTTTCCAACTTTAATTTGTTATGTCCCTTTTGGAAAAATTTCCTTATGCAAATGTGCTGAGACCAGGTCTCCAAATTGATATTCAAATTCACTTTGCTTGATTTTTCACGTTGCTTATATTCGTAAAACTCTTCCCTAGTTGTATTTGCACTTAACCATGCATATCTCTCGTACATTCTGCAAAATCTTCTACATCACGTATCATTCCTATGCATCTTTGTTGTGCAATTCCACACCTACTATTGGACTTGACCCATACACAATATGGGATGTTATCTTTCATGTACTCTTGTCAATTAAATTATGAAATGTGAACTTAGCTTGGGCTAGAATGTTATCCCATGTTCTTGGCTTACCTTCAATCAAACATCTCGATAAACTTCCTAAACTCTTGTTGGTGACCTTTGTGTGATCATGTGTTTGTTGATGATATGTTGAACTGAACTATAGATCAATGTTGAATTTCTTCCACAATGTCCTACAAAAAAGTCCAACAAACTTCACATCCCTGTTTGATACAACACTACTCGACAAACCATGTAGTCTCATAATCTCCATGATTTTTTTTTTGCAATGTTAGTGGGATCACTAATTTTCCTACAAGCCACTCAAAATGTGACATCTTTGAAAACTTTTCAACCACCACAAAATACTGAATCATTCCCCTTCCATGTTTTAGGAAAACCTAAAACAATTTCCATACTAATATCTACCCATAGTTTCTTTGGGATAGGAAATAGTTTACAACTCTGTGTTCCGACTTCTAACTCGTTAGCCAATTATCAAACTCTACACTTTTGAATAAACTTGTGTACATCTAAATTCATGCACGACCAAAAGTATATTTTTGGCAACTGCGTATATGTTTTATCATAGCCAAAATGTCATGTTGATTCATCACTGTATTTCTCCTTGACTAAATTTTCGTGCATTGAGCCTCTAGGTATACACAATTGTGCTTTTCTAAACAATAATACTTCCTACACAAAATAATTTAACCATGATGTCTTTCCACACTTACTGGTTCCACGCATGCTTTTCATGCTGAATTGAAATCCTCATAATTAACATACTATTCCATCATAGAATCAAATCGCATGACTTCAAGCCTGAAATCATACAACGATAAAATTCTTCTATTCAAAGCATCTACCATTTTGTTTGACTTACCACAACCCTCTTTCATATGTCTTTGATTCAACTTATATGACTATTAATGAGTTGTAATGGTTGATAGTCCATATATAAAAGAAATTCCTTAGGAAAAAGACAGTCTTGAGTTCTTGAAATATTGTTTAGAACTCCTGATCAAACATTGAATATTTGCGCTTTCCATCATTGAGATTCTCACTAAAAAATATGATAGGCCTTCTTGGTTCAATGTTGCTCTTATTTTTGTGCCGCTAGCATCACAATCTACTTGTAAAACTTTACCAAAACACGGTAATGCTAACATAGGCTATTTAATTACATTCTTTTTCAATTGTCGGAAACTCCGTTCTGCTTCCGCGGTACATACAAACTTCTTTTTATCCTTCTGCATGACATATGTGAGTGTTATGCATATCCCACTTAAATTCGAGATGAAGTTCTTACAAAAAATTGCTAAGTAGTGAAAAAATTGCGATTTATAAGTACTCCTTCGATACAACCATTCAACTATTGTGCACACCATTTATTGATCCATCTTCAGATCTCAAAAAATCATAAAGACCAAGCATACCAACTATTCCTTGAAAATACTACAGTTATTCATGTTTACGAGAAAATTCTCATCTCACAATTTCATCAACACTTTGTGCAAATCTTGCAAATGTTCCCCTTTTGACTTACCAAAAATCAAAATATCATCTAGATAGACAACCATAAACTTGTACCCAAATATGGCTTTAGGGCTTCATTCATCAAACACATGAATGCACTCGATGCATTTTTGAAACTAAATGGAATAACAAACCGTTCATAAAGTCCTCGAGTTTTGAACAATGTTTTCCATTCATTTCCTTCTCTTATGCGAATATGGGGATATCTATTCTTTAAGTCAATCTTAAAAAAATACTTTGCAGCACTCAAAAAATCCAATAGATCATCCATTTTTGGTTAAGGAAATATATTTGATCCCAATCTTGTTTATTGCCACGTTATACGTGAAATTCTCCATTCACCAATTTCTTTGGCACAAATACTATTGGTACTGCACACAAAATCAAAATTTCACGAATCAATTCTTAGTCCAATAGTTCTTGAACTTGTTTTCATAACTCTGCATTCTCTTGCGGTGTCAACCTGTATGCCATTTTGTTCACTAGACTTGATCTTGGATCAATTCCGTTTGATGAATTATGATCCTCATTGCCTGTAATCCCTCTACTAAATCATTAGAAATCATCTTTGTAATTTCATCAATCAATTTTTTCACCTAATGCAGAAGTGCCTCTTCTTTACCCTCCGTTTTTGCACCTAATTTTTGCACAGGGTTTACTGTAAGTATAAAATAATTACACTCCCATCTCGCTCAAGAATTACTTTCCTGATGTTAACATAAACTTGGGATTAGTTTATACTTCTTTAAACTATTCTTAAGTGGATTCAAAGTGTCTGTCTCTTTGCCCTTTTCCACCAAAGAGTATGTATTTGCATGACCAATGATGTGCCTCGTTTAAATGCCAATATTTTCCAAGCAAAATATGCAAGCACCCATATGCATCATGTCACACATAACTTCATCTATGTATGTACCAATCTAGAAATTCAATAAGCATTACTCATTCTCTAAAATTTGGCAACCAAGATACATTATACAGATTCTAATGCGTTAACCTATTCAAATCCAATTATCCACTATTTCTTATGTAATAATATTATCTGTACTGCCACTATCTATTATTAAAATGTAGCACTTATCTTCTAACTTACAACTTATTCTGCAAACGTTTTTCCTTTGCATGGGGCTATCTTACTCTTTCATAGGTTTCAACAACCACCTCTTCATTATGAATGCTTTTCAATTTCTAGGTCATTGGTGTGATGCACTGCTGCAACACTTTCTTCATTTATTTGTGTGATATACACACTTTCATTTCTACCACCATAATTTTGTGCGTGTGTGCACCCAAATGCTCTTTATGTTCAACTTCTCCACACTTGAAACATGTGCTAGTGAATCGACATACACAACCTCAACTTCTTCCTTAGAAATTGCCTTTACCTCTTTGCACACCATCATCACGTTGTGAAATACTTACCTCTCATTGTATGGAATTTCCTTTGTTGCTACCTTATCCACGACCACACATGAACTTGCATTTTCCTTACGTTGTGCTTTGTTGCTTGTGCGCTAGTTTTTCTTCCGTTTTAAGTGCACACTGATAGGTTTACTTAAAAAAATGTATTCTAATAATCCCAAACTCATATTGAATTGCGAACTTATCCTTATATCTCTTTATCACAAATTTTTGAGATTTTTAAATAGGTACATGATAATAGTGTGGAAAGAACTTTGTCTTTAATTTCGCAACAAACCTATTCCAATTCTCAGATTTTTTATTTTTTTTTGCACAATCTCTCAATTTGTACATGCGCCCACCATAAAGATGCACGACCTTTCAATTTTGCACCAACAAACTTGACTTGCCTTGAATCTTTTAAGTTTTCATTTGTAAAAAATACTTCTCTTACTCATGTAGATAGTCAATGAGCTCTTTAAGATTCAATCCTCCAAAGGAATTGGTAATATTCAACTTAGGTTTACTTGTCATTCTTGCAACAAATTTTAGAAATATATCTTCATGTTCTTCAACCTCTTCTTCTTTAGCATCCTTAGGTGTTTCTTTTGTGACTTCAAGATTACTTGCGTCATCTATAACCACAACTCACCATGGCACCATCTCCATAAATTCTAGATGAGCTTGCATGTCTCTTGTCAAAACTTCCAAATTTGCAAAATTCGAACACTCCTCAGCCTTAGGATCCAATAGCTCGCGGTCTTCTTGCATTGGCATCTCCTTGTTTAACTTTTCCTCAAAAAAGAATTCCTTTGTGTTAATTTCCTTTACACCTTCTATCCCACCCATTCACTAGAAGATGTCTTCAATTACTTTCTTCCCACACTCTCAAATGTGAAAAGTAACAATACCAAATGATGTACCTTGAGAAAACTTAACGTTCTGACACCAATTGATGAAGTCACAACTAGAGGTTTCGATTAAGGGGTACCTTGTATCACACAACCATAAAAAACACAACAAAATATTCATAAAATGAAAAAAAGAAAAAGAAATGGAACAAAAATTAAGATCTTTATTGATTCCATAGAGAGGAAATACATGACAACCCATAGAAACCTCAAAAATTGGGGTGTGCTACAACAAATAGATTCACATATCTTTCCCTGATAACTCATAATCTTTGCTAGTATAGCTCTCCTAAACACCATACCTAGATTGATTAGTCCAAATTATAGCTTTAGCTTGTGTGGAAGTCATCCCTAACATAAGTATGGTGGCATGCTTATATAGGTGTAAGACCCACCTTACAATATTACTTCGAAACAACAAGTGACCCATAAGACATTAAATGTGTTTCAATCTTCAATGCAAGATAAGACCCAAATGAAAACACAAATGAATGCATTTGAGTTAGATCAATGATTACATTTATGATTTAAGTGAACTCATCGGCGCCTTCGAATAATGTTGAATTTTAAAATTCTTAAAATTATGTCCCAAACTATGCCCTTGGGCATAAGACAATGCAATGGCTTCTCAGATGAATGTTCGCATGCGATCTCGATTTAGCACTAATGAACTAGTTTCAATGGTAGATGCGCACCATTGAGACGACTTTATGTTGGTTACACGAGCCTTTGAAAATACTCCAAGTGATGTTGTGAACAAAATAGTGATTCTATGCGCACAAACTATTTCCACCAGAAATGCATTCTGTGTTGTGCTACCTAAATAGATTCTTATGCTACTTCTAAAAGGTGTTTTGGAATCTAAAAGATACCATAAACCATTATGAGCACCTTTGGACATGGCATAAACATTAAACAACTATGAACTATTACAGACGCAAGCGTGCCTATAAACTACATATAACATTATAAACATAGGCGCAAAATAACGTGATACTTGTGCGCTCCTAGGAGGATCAAAAAATTACGAGACAAAAAACCAACCTTGCGCGAATTACAAACCATAGATTGAGCACAAACATAAACATTATGCACTGCTAGACTTAAATTTAAAAACTAACATTTTTTTTGGGTGATGTAAGATTGCAAGTGAACTTGGATGCCCTTCCATCATAACCTTTGACATGCCAAACTCAAAAAGTAATCATGAAGACATTGACATAGAAGAGGGGGTGTTGGCGGGGGTGAGGGACTTTATTAATAATGGTCAAGGCTAAAAAACCTCATTCTGTGTAGCATCACTTTTCTGCACGAAGAGAGGTGGAAGAAATAAGGAGATACTTGATAATTGACTATATCATGGCCAAATAATTGATAAGAAAGATGTTGTCTTGTAAGACATCAATGAGTACAACATAGAGGGACTACTTTCCATGTAATCTATTGCCCTATTTTCAAAATGGGGATGTGATGTTCAAACAACCTTGAATCCAAGAGCTATACATGCATGAGTAAGCTCCACACTTGTTGCATTACCATGACACTAAAATTGGCCAACATCTACGATTTCATTATTTCTTCTCAATATTATGAGGTATTGTAGTTTAATCGTGGTGTCATTTGACCTAATAATCAAGATTGACCAATTTGGTTGTGCAAATTTATTCATCACACGATAGTGGACACTAAATGACTTGCTTTATATCAACCTGTTTGAGGTACCTTCAAGTGATGCACAATAGAGACATTGTTGGAAAATACAACATATTGTTGACAATCCACACATCACAACCCTACACATGCACCACAAATTCACAATTTTCACAAGGTTTTGCAAAAATAACTCAAAAAAAGGATTATTGCCATAACTTTTTGCAAAAAAATTACTTCCATTCTTATATGACTAGACATTTATATTCACCAGTACTATTTTAAAACATTTGTCGTTTACAAGTATAAATGACAACATAAAATATCCACCCACATTTGTGGTTTCATATAGCTGGAAAATGCACCTAATTTGGACCTAATGAATTGGAGCAATGCAATTGAGGTACTTGTTACAAAGCATTTATTTGATAGCTTTTTAATAGTCTAGAACCTGCAAGATGAAAACCAAAGGAATATAATGACACACTGATGGATTTTAGATGATCTATGTTTGCAACTTTTTACAACACATAATTTCCTCTAGTCTGCTTAAAGATGATGAATAACTAATTTTCAAGGAAAAAAATGCAGCGAGGATACATGCTTACACAAAAAGGATATGCTTATGAATGTCGTTAGAAAGCCCCATGAGAGATGCAATCTACACCCATTTTGTCCATTTATGATAAAAGCCTTAAAAGATATTGTACTTCTCAAAATGATGACAATGTGAACATCTACAACCTTTCCATAATTTTCTTATGGCATAAATGCGTATTTCCAAGTTGTTGTTATTGATTATGTTGTGTTGAAATTCATTTCTAAGTATGCATCAAAAGAAAACAAAATCTAAAATTTATCCCGCACATTGACAATGATTACAAAGGTTCCTACAAGCAAGATCCTACAATAATTGCATATAAAAAATTCCTCACTAAAGCTATAGTTCAACATCACATTGGGCACATGAAACATGCCATAGGTTATGAAAATTCATCGTGTCATATGCAAATGTATGTTTGTTTCCTTGAATATTGGTAGGAAGATTTATTCATGTCATCCACATCATCAATGATTCAAATCTAACATCTAGTCTCATTGATGTATACACTTAACACCTCGATGTTATTGAAGCCTTTCCATTTATAGAAGTTGCAACATCTTAGTGTTATGATGCTTGCTGAAAAAAAGAAAAGTGGCAACAAAGAGTTCATACAAAAAAGTAGTTTATGTGACACCTTGTTATTTTGTTCTTCCTTATGCAAAATCAAATTTCTATGAAGCTTTCTACTAGAGCGAGCCACAATTATATACAAACATTTTCAAAACATTTCTAGAGACATTGGTGCTTGTAAAGATGAAATTGTTTTCATAAGGGAAAATATATGTAGTTCTTACATTTCATGGCACGTTGAACACAAAATAGTTGCACTTGAACCACATGATGCTAAGAAAAATGAAAATGTAAGAAGAATAACTCCAAGAAATGCAAGAATGGAAACTATTGTCATGGTTACACCCTACAAATGACATGTAATAAGTAAAGTAGACATAATTGGTCACCTTGATTTTGAAAATAACACAGTTGAAACAATTATGGTGTTGTTATATATTGCATGATACAACACATTTCTTGTTCCATTTCCCCCTCACTAGATATCTTTCCAAGTAAGCAATGGATTTCCTTCGAAATTGTTTTAAATCACTAAAGCTATAGTTGAACATGACATTGGGCGCATGAAACATGCCATAATCAAATGTTAGTTTGTTTCCTTGAATATTGGTAGGAAGGTTTTTATTCATGTCATCCACATCATCGATGATTGAAATCTAACATCTAGTCTCATTGATGTATACGCTTAACACCTTGATTTTATTTAAGCCTTTCCTTTTATAGAAGTTGCAACAACTTAGTCTTATGATGCTCACTGGAAAAAATACAAGTGACAACAAAGAGTTCATACAAAAAAGTAGTTTGTGTGACACCTTGCTATTTTGTTCTTCCTTTTGCAGAATTGGATTTTTTATGAAGCTTTCTACTAGAGTGAGCTACAATTATATATAAACCTCTTCACAACATTTCTAAAGACATTGGTGCTTCTAAACATGAAATTATTTCCATAATGGAAAATATGTGTAATTTTTACACTGCATGGAATGTTGACCACAAAATAGTTGCACTTGAACCAAATGATGCTAAGAGAAATGATAATGATGAAATGTTAGAAGAATAACTCTAAGAAATGGAAGAATGGAAACTATTGTCACGGTTACACCCTACAAATGACATGTAATAAGTAACCTAGACATACTTGGCTGCCTCGATTTCGAAAATTACACAATTGAAACAATGATGTTGTTGGTATAGAATTGCATGTTATAACATTCCAATTTTTAGATAATACTCAACCAAACTACAAAATACAACATATTTCTTGCTCCATTTCCCCCTCACTAGATATCTTTCCACATAAGCAATGGATTAACTTCAAAATTGTTGAAAATCATTAAAGCTACGATTGAACATGACATTGGGCACATGAAACTTGCCATAATTTATGAAAGTTTAGCTTGTCATGTGCAAATGTTAGTTCGTTTCCTTGAATATTGTTAGGAAGGATTTTATTCATGTCATCCACATCTTCAATGATTGAAATCTAACATCTAGTCTCACTGATGTATACACTTAACACCTTGATGTTATTGAAGCCTTCCCTTTTATAGAAGGCACAACATCTTAGTCTTATGACGCTCATTGGAAAATAGAAGAGTGGAAACAAAGATTTCATACAAAAAAGTAGTTTGTGTGACACCTTATTATTTTGTTCTTCCTTCCACATAATCAAGTTTCTATGAAGCTTTCTACTAGAGTGAGCTACAATTATATACAAACCTTTTCACAACATTTCTAAAGACATTGGTGCTTCTAAACATGAAATTGTTTCCATAAGGAAAAATATGTGTAATTATTACACTGCATGCCATGTTGACCACAAAATAGCTGCACTTAATTAGATGATGCTAGAAAAATGATATGATAAATGTAAGAAGAATAATTCCAAGAAATTCAAGAATGGAAACTATTGTCACAATTACAACCAACAAATGACATGCAATAAGTAACCTAGACATACTTGGCCACCTTGATTTTGAAAATAACACAATTGAAACAATGATGTTGTTGTTATAGATTTGCATGTTATAACATTCCAATTTTTAGATAATACTCAACCAAACTACAAAATACAACATATTTCTTGCTCCATTTCCCCCTCACTAGATATCTTTCCATTTAGGAAATGGATTTCCTTCAAAATTAGTTTAAATCATTATAAAAAAATGATACAAATATTCCTTTATGAATGATCGTCCAAGGTATAATTGAAACATGAAAGTCATTCTTAGTAACAAACTTGCCTTGTCTACACATGAGCCCAAAGTCTTTATCATTCCCTTGATTTCTCCAATAGGTATTGCAATTCAAAATAAATGGGTCAACTATACATGCATGAATTAGAATTACCATAAAAGAAGTAAAGTCTCTAGAGGGCCATGCATTAACAACATTCCAAGAAGAGATAAATCATACTATCTACATTATCATTGATGAAATGAGCTTTCCAGAGCCTAAGGTATTATGTTTCATTGATCAACACTAACGAGAAGTGATAACTCATAAAAATATCTTTAGAGGACACTTTATAATTCTTGTTGGGGACCTCGGCCATCTACTACTAGTGAAGGACATACCAATGTATGCAAGTAATTCATGTAGAAACACTCTTTGGAGAATTTAATACAATTATCACTTTGGAGACAAAATTTTGTAGCAAAGTAGTGATCTATGCCAAGGTTCTTTTGAAATTTTTCTATCCAAATTTTGGGATGCAAAGAAAAAAATTGAGGATTGGAGCCTTCTAATGTCTTTTACGAACATCTTCTTTAGTGCTGAATAAAAATTTACATTCAATTCTTCTATCCATTTATATGCAACTAGCAATTTCATATGTTGAAGTTACTAAATAATAATAAATGCATAACATAATAGAGGCTATCATTCTACCAAAGTTAATGATAAATTATAATCTAAGTTTTGTTGCTTGTATGAGAACACGGGTGTACTTTGGGCTTGTAGATTGAGATACTGGGAAAATTATTAATATTTTTTTT
Source organism: Taxus chinensis (assembly GCA_019776745.2). Taxonomy (NCBI): domain Eukaryota; kingdom Viridiplantae; phylum Streptophyta; class Pinopsida; order Cupressales; family Taxaceae; genus Taxus; species Taxus chinensis. The sequence continues at coordinate 4,465 of JAHRHJ020000019.1, read as the reverse complement.
ATAGATTTGACACAAACCCCCCTTAATTTCCATTGCATGTGGTTGTGCACTTTAAAAAGTACATCATACCACAATGGAATGAGAGAAGTCTAAAATATGTGCCAATTACTTCTGTTATAAGAGTTAATTGTAAATAAGTCCTACTCAAGATGGATTGGGATTTGACAATCCATAAATCAAAAGGATTGGCAATATACAAAGAAACACTGTACATTGGTAATATTGATTGACAAAACTTGAATTTTACTACGATTTCAAGAGTAAAGTAATTAATGGACGTATACATTTCTCCAATACTCTCTTTTGATATGCACATATGTAAAATAATGGATGAGGTGCAATTAGAAAACTAGAAGAGAACTAATTTCATACAAAATCTTTTTATCTTGTTTCAACACATCCATCATTTGACCATGCTCACACATTTTTTAACCTAAGCTCAACTTCCTAAATTAAAATAAAACACACGCTTTGTTCCTTTTCTTCTTTTGATGTTGAAAACTACACATGATTCCATTAATACACATGTCAAGTATAAAATGAATGTTACAAACACTTTTAATATTTCAACTAGGAGTGTTCTATTAGAAAAATGCTTGCCATCTTTGTTGTTTTTCCTTCTTTATTATGTTCATATTAATTTTTCCTTTTAAGTACTAGAATAAATAGGTTTTCCTTTAGTCGATCTTTAAATATAAATGATACCATGACAACATGTTAAGTGCAAAATACATCTAAAAAATATTTAATATTGTTGTTTGTAGGGTTCTTGATTAATTTGAAGTACATTGAAGTTAAAATAGAGGCCCAAAACATACTGCAACAACAATCATAGTCCCACAAGGGATATAGAGTAATTATCTTCCCTTATTTATGCGGTACCAAAAGGTGCTTCACAATAGCAATTGAAGAGAGAGTGTATTCTAGACATGATCAATAGACGTGCCTATTGGTAGATTGTAACATAGAATAGGAATACTAATAAACATTTACCTAGTTTATATCAACAATTGCTTCTATATTTTGACAAAAAAGTGTTCCATGAAAACAATGCATATAATATTTGATGTATTTCTTTCTTTTCTTTACTAATAAGCTTTGATTTTAACAATTTCTTTTTATATAAAAATTCTTTGAAGGATTACAAGCTTCTGAACTTATAACTCCATATACTATTGATTGTAGTTTTTTCTACAACTAGGTTCCACATGATGATGACTAGGGGATTCTACCAAAAGACATCGAACATAGACATTGTATGTTAATCAAATTTAATGTGAATATGAGTTTGCAAGAAAACAATTTACAATTTAGATTGTTTATCCAAAAGATCAAACCATGAGAAATTTTCATTTCTAAGCTTTATTGGCTTTGTACTTAGGTTCGTATTTATTTACGTTAGTGTCGATGATACAATAAAATAAACCATGGAATAAGTTGCTATAAATTGGTGTTGGTGATGCAATAAAATATGTTCTATGGCATATGTTGTATTAGATTAGAATTGACGTTCATCAACCTAAGCCTAAGAAAAAATTCCCAAATGAAAGAAATATCTACATGGTTAGTATATACAATGGTGGAAGGGAAGATGTAAAATAACAATGTTTCATCTAGCTTCACCAAGAGTTAGATAATATTGAAAATAATTGATAGAGTCATTTTGATTTTTTAATTAATAACTGTGTTTGCTTTATTTCAAATATATATTTTGTATTATTTCTCATTCACTTGAGGTTATGTAAAAAAAAAATATTACATCTAATTCTATATTTCTTATGGCATAAAGTACATGTTTGTATAATACACTTTTGCTTAAATTTTTAACAAATATTATTGAATAAATATAGATTTTTCCCTAAACTTCCCAGCACAACCAAAAAATTCACACACTTACCTAACGGGTACCCTTTGTACCTTGGATGCAATATCCGCACACACATTTCATTGTTTTCTTTCACCTTGTTTATATCGTTATTCCATTAAATTATTTTATACATCCATGTTGGCCTCAAAGCCACCCATGGATTATCATTCAAGTATAATTTGATTTTATCTGGTCTAGATGTTTCCTACCATCATTCATGTGAATCTTTTCATCAAGTAATTTCCATCTCCATACCATTATGAATCATTCAAACCACCTGCCCCTTAGTTTTGGTAGTATCTCTCCCATATTCATGCATTCTTATACTCCAACAATATATCATAGTATGATCATCGATCAAATAATGAATGAAGTTCAAACCAATTTACAAATACATAAACACTTTGACCATGTCTTCTATTATTTCACACTTACCTATAAATTGAATCCCTTTTATTTCCATTAAATGCATTGATGATTTAAAAAGAGAATATTGTCTGTATGTTGGGATATGTTGAAGGCCCTGATTCTTGTGACTTGTTTTATTACAAATGTCTTAGTACCTCTCACAAACTTCTCTTTCAAAAAATTCAACCTCCCCCTCACTTAAGGGTTTCTAACCATGTTGTGCTTTAACATCTATATGTCGATGGCTCTATTTAGGATCTTCCTCAAAGTGTACATATTCCTCATCCACTTCTCAGATTTTGACATTTTGAAGACCCTCAAACTCCCAATTTTACAACATGTTGGAATCCCCTAGGCAATAAAATTTGATCCCATGCTCTCCTTGACCTTTGAAGGTTCTATCATTATGTTCCCGAGTAGACTTTCACGCACGTCTCATATCCCTCAACTCAACCTCTCTCTATCATATTTCTACATACATGTCCAACCAAGATTCTCTTTCCATTGAGTATTCCATGTAACATCACACTTAAGATAAAATAATCCCACTTATAACTGAAGTTCATTTTTTTTCCATTTCTTCTAAAAATAAATATCAAGATGGTCTCAACATAATAGTGTGGAAAAAATATATAATTTCATTTTGAAGTAGACCTAAAAAATTTTCCACAAAAAAAATTTCTTAACATAAAATTCATGCTTGAATCAAAATTACTTCTCTTAAATAAAATAACTACTATAGTTGCATTTACAAGATAAAGATAAATCTCACCCATCCCCTTGCAACCAAAAGAAACACCTTACATCATTTAATTAAAAACATACAAGTTTCTTTCTTTGATCCTATAATGTATTTAGCTCTAAACATTACATTGATCACTAAATAATAATCTCCACATAAAGCAATAAACATGGCTAGCAATTATTGTCCTCTCCTAAAAGGTCAAGAAATCCAAAGAGCTAGTAACCATTAACTCTATGATACTTAGGGAAGGTTAATCCAACCCCACAATTCCAAGAAGAACACTCCATAAGGTCCAGTTATTGGAACATGGATCCAACCCTTTTCTCTCATTTATTCATGAACTACAGTCATCTATCATAGGATACATATTAATATCCTCACTTAATCATTTCAAGCTTATTTTAAGAATGATGAAAATAAAATAATGTAGGAATTCCACCTTACTCCCCTTATAACCTTGAGGTATCATGGAAAGGACTGTCATAGTTCAATTCATCACACAGATCATTGTAGAAAATGTAAAATAATCCCAAAAAATATAAATATTCCTCTCTATCTCAGTGGAATCCTCGAGAGGTTTAAACTATTAACTGAGATCTCCTTATAGACTGATGTTGATATTCTGGCCCTATCGTTCAGAACCATTACATCATAATGCCGCTACTCGCACTCATACAAAGATAGAGGTTATCAAGTGCCAATGCTTTTATCTATACTCTAGATATATAGTGAGGCAGGGTGGGGGCCTAGGCATCCACATTACAATATTTATTAAACCAACCTACACTACCTCTAATAGGAAGCAAAATACTTCTCAACACATTTTCTATTGTCTTGCAAACAATCACACCATATATCAAATTCCCATAATCATAAGTTATAACATTCATGTAAACCTCAATCTAAAGGTACATGTAACAAAACACCATTCATTCAATTAACTACACATATTCCTATTAAAAAATTGATGTATAAAAAGGTGATCATAATACTTCTCACAATAACACCTATAAGAAGTACAAGTCTGCTACCTCACTTAAAGCTCACCATGCATTATTCAACAAAAAAATCTTTTAACCACATAATAGTTAAAACCACAATATTCTCCACTACAACTCTTACCAAATAGAGTACCACATTCAATACAAAATCACCTTTTCCCCAATCGAATCTTAAAAGGACACCGACTCTCAAGAACAAAATACTTCAAATAGTGTGTTAATTGAACTCTTAAATCTTACTCAACTAACGCAACCAACACTTCATACAAGTTACCAGAATCATGTCTAGAATATCAAGTCAAAGTAGATGATTATGAGTTAACATCTATTAATATTAACATATTAAATAAGATTACGAGTTGAACGTTAGATTATCCCAACATACCAACAATCTCTTTTGAAATCGTCAATGCATTTATGGTGTCATGCAAAATATTTGCAGTG
>JAHRHJ020000018.1:0-113828 GCA_019776745.2 Taxus chinensis | reverse complement strand
TGGGTTTATTGGTTTATTTTTCCCTTTTCTAAATTTTCAGTGCTTTATTTATGATTTGTATATTTAAAAGTGGTCAAATTCTCACTTTAGTAGCATGTGTAAATGTGTGTTTATGAACTTAACCCTTCTAGTTTTGTTTAACAAAATTAGAGATGTGAAAAGAGTTAAGATGAGATATTTTAGTCCTGTGTATGTAAACTTTATGTCGATTTGGGAGTGTTTACTCACCCCAAATTTCAAAATCAGATTTTAACTTGGGGACCAAATTTTGGAGACTTCTAGGACAAGCAAGACTTATACCATGCCTCTTAATTTGACCCAAAAACCCTACCGATGGGTTTTAGGAAGCTTAATTTTTACTTCTTTATCGATTTTTGAGGTAGATAAGGAAAATCATTTGCACTATCTTTATACCCCCAATTTATGATGTTCCTTGAAAGCCATGGTTCTGTGTTCATGTGAATGGTTGGTTTTTGAAGCCATGGGGTTGTCATAGTCCTGTTTGTGCTTTGATGTTTCTGCCGTGTCTTGGTTGGTTGACTTGCGTGGGGGGATGAAGAATGATGAAGTGGCATACTACATGGAGCCACCTCATCATCCTCAGATTCCATTTCTATTTGTTGGTGATTTTGGTTAGAATGGGGGTACTTGCTCATTTTGTTTGGTTTACTTTTAATTTTTGGAGCTTTATGGAGTGCTTTGCGAAATTTCTGGCTTGGATTTGAAGAAGAGGCGTTTGAAATGTTTTATGGACTTGATGGAGAGGTAGGCTCTCAACCTTTTATTATTATGTTATTTTATTTTTCTAAGAAAGGTTGTGCGGTTAAAAGTTTTTTGTTTGTCCATGGTGTTTGTGTGGTGGTTGGCTAGATGGCCTGAGTTGGGGTGCAAAGAAGGTTTATGGGACCATGAGGAGAGGAAAAATGGAGTTTAGTGTGAAGCATAACTTTTGTGGGGAGGTTGGGTTAGGGAGTGTGTGAAATCAGTAGTCTTACTATGGGGAGAAAGAAAAAAGAATTGATGGATTTTTTGGATGCTTTTACAAGGTGAGATAAGGATTGTTGGGTGATCTATTTGTGACCTTAGAGGATTAGAGTAAGACTTACACTTTCACTTGGGAGGCATAAGGAGGTGGATCCATAACCCTCTCTATTTAGTTTGATCCTCAACCTTTGTGTGTTTTGAAACTATAATCTTGTAGATTATGTTACCATGATTTAATTGAACGCTTTGTTTGTGCTTGTTGCAAATCCACCTTGTCCAAATTGTCATTGTTGCTTAATTCTCCTCATGGTTCCTTAGTCAGGGATCAGAGGCCATTAAGGGGATGGCTTCTTCCCTTAATGGATTTAAGGTTAGGTGGAGAATGTTACCTACTCCCCCTTCATTTTTTTTTTATTTCATTGTGAATTTTGATGAAGCCAAAGTTGGAGCTACCATTCTGGATAGAGGACATGCTTTTGGAAGACTCAAAGTGTCTTGTTGATAGCCTTGTTGTAAATTTTTCATATTTCCTTTATTCCCACTTGAGAGGATGATTGTAATTTGCTAAGTTTTTTAGTAAAGTTGTTCTAATACTTGGAAAGCTTTTTTTTAGGGTGAAATATCCCCTTAAGAGTGCTTGTTTAATACACTTATATTTTCAAATGGGTTAGTTTTGTGAAAAGGAAATCATCAAGTTTTATTTTTTTGGTGAAAGGAAACTATCATTTTATCTCATTGTGTAGTTGAATTAAAAGTGAAAAATGAGTTTAAAGGCAATACATTCTCTTAAATATTAAGTTTGGTTTCACTTCCTCCCAAATGTGATTTTTGCCATGTTACAAATATTGCAAATCTTGTGGACAACTTTACTTATGTAGGGAATGGATTGTTAACAAGTCATATTGAATGAAAGTTAGTTGTTATAATTTCCTTTGAATAAACAATCTTGTTAGTTGTTCCATTAGCATTCTCCTAGGGGTAGTTAAAAATCTCTATTGCTCTTTGCTTTGTTCTTCTATGCTCCAAATGGCTAAATTTGATATGATTAAATAAATAAAATTTTAGAAATGTATATATCCATTGTTAACTGAAAATTTGTTTTGTTTTATAGTTTTGTTACTAAACTTATATACTAATTTTGTTCATTATGAATATTTATAAAAAAGAAAGAATTTAAATACACTTGGTTTTCTAAATAATATTAATATATTAATATTATTTTTAACTAGATCAAAATATTGAAATGGAAATATATTATTATATAATAATATTGCTATCAATTTAAATAAATATTAATATGTATGAATTTCTATAAATTACAAAAAAAATAAAAATTTAGTATGGTTGTTGCTATGACTCTTTTATTATTAAAAATAATATCGTTATTATTAATAATAATTATTTGTATTAATAAAATTAAAAGAGTGGATTAAATAAAATAAGAAACTTCTATTATTTATATATATATATATCATATATATCCATGATAGCTGAGTTGGATATGTAGGATAGTGTATTGAACCATATGTGTCTAGGATAGGCCGCTGGTGATGTTTTGAAAAATCAGCTATTTCTTTTATGTTTGGGGGATGGAGCAGTGCCCCCACCCCCAACCCACAAAACTCTAATAAAACAAATTAGGGCCCCCCACCAAACCCTGCTTCCTTGGGCCTTAATCAAATGCGGGCCGAATACTCTCCTTTAGCGCAATCATTGTAACTTAAAACCATGGTTTCATTTTATGGCACTTGGTTAGTGTACATACATTATAGATCAACTCTCATATATATTTTTAATTAAATATATTCTAAATTTATATTATTATATATATACTTATTCATGGCCTTGGAGATATATACATAAGTATATATACTCAAAAAAAGTATTCTTTGTATAGAAAAAAAAATGTAGATCTCTACTTGGGAAAATACCTTGAAATAAACTATCAACAAATAGGAAAATTTAAGATTTTTCTTTTGGGTAAAAGCCACATACTCAAATTGGTATTTGTATTGAAACAAATTTATAATAAATCATGAAATATACAAACCCTTGATTAGGGTAGAATGGAAATAGAAAAAATGATAGAAAATTGATTTTGAATGTGTATATCCATCCAAATGTTTTGTCTTCCTCTCTCATGGCTTCTTCCCTCTTCCATCTTCCCTTACCTTGCAAAACCAAAATGAAAGAAATGAGTAAAAGAAATGAATAAAAATATTCCTTAAGGATTTTTAGGTTTGTTTTGATTTCTTTCATCAAATGACCTATATTGGATTAATATATTGTCCCAAAATGTCTTCTACAAATGTTAGGTGAAAGTAGGTGAGATCCATCATTTGGTCACATGGGCCTTTCCTTGAATATGGTCACTTGTGTGGTTTTGAAAGTTATTTAAATCATTACCTTTTTTGTTTTAATTTAAATAAACTCCCTTCCTTATTAGTTTAGACTACTTTTATATTGGAGGATTAAATAATTAGCTTTGTGTTTTTTAAAGAGATTAATTTGACTTGGACTTTAGTTATTAAATTATTACATGACCTTAGAAACCTAGTATTAAATTAATTTAGGATTAATAATTGAATGAAATATTTTAAACTCAACCACAGAGTTAATCAATTATTTTCTTTAAAATTATTAGCTATATAATTTTGTGATGATCGGTTTAAACCAAGGGTTTTAACTAAGTGTGAATTCATCTTTTAACAAAAAAAATTCCATTTCATAATTTTTCTAGTATAACCTATGTTTGGTTTTAGGTTTAGTGTACGAAAAATTGTAGGGCATTAGAGGTAGGCTCAATTCTTCTTCTGATCCATTTTGTATCAAATAAGAATCAATCCTACTGTACTAACCTCTACGTGCTTGCTTGAGACCACAAAGTGTCTTTCTTAACATGTGTATGTTTCCTTCATAAACTTCAATCGCATAACCTTCTGGCTGATTCACATAGACTTATTCTTCAAGAAAACCATTCAAGAATTCTAATTTTACATCCATGTGATAAACCAAGCCATTTGGGTTTTGAGATGTAATTGCTAAAAACCATTCTTACTATGTCCGAACGCGCATACAAGTGCAAACGTTTCATTGTAATCTACTCAAAATTGCTATTAAAAGCCTCTTGCAACCAGCCTTGCTTTATGTTTCTATACTTTACCATCAACAACATATTTGGTCTTGTAGATTAATTATGAAAATTTTATAATATCTATTATGGGAAATAAACGATGGAGTTGAGCCATGCCTAAGAATCTTAGGCCATTGACTGAGATAATTAGCCATCTAAAATTTTATCCTAAAAAAGAATCTAATAAGCTATGTTAATTAAAATAAATATTTATTTGAAAATGTGTTATCTTAGTGTTCATTTTGGAAAATTGTAACATTATTTGTATGAGTTCTAATGCATGTGACCTATATTTTATTAATAATATTTAAAGTTATTGAATTTCTTGTGACCCTAGTATATATATGTGACCAAATTATTCTTTATAAACTATTTTTTTCTTTCTAAAAGATTTCTTATTTTCACTTTGTTTGACACATTATTGTTTCAAGTATTAATTAGGAATATGTAAGTTTGTAATTGACAATTGCATATTCAGAATATTAGGAATCATTTTAGTTCTTCCATCGAAATCTACATCTACCTTACATTTTTAATAGAAATTGATTGAGATAAGAGATATGCTAGTCCTTCAGCAAAATGTAGGTGGTATATTGTCCAAAATATCCATCTTGGTGAAATAAAATGTCAGCAATACACCAATGAGTGTGGTGATTAAAATTGTCATTCTCTTCTTCTTTTTCAAACAAGGCATCGATTTCGCAAGGCACCAAATCAATTAGTGTGTCGTTGCTAGTCTTAAAAAACTCAATTTATTGAACTAGTAATGGGACCTTTAAAACATTGGTTTTAGAACATAAAAAAAAAAAGTATAGTTCAATTAAAATTGATCTACATGATAAATCTTGGTACTTGATATTTCTTAATATAAATTTCAAATGTGTCGAATACTCTCCTTTAGCGCAATCATTGTAACTTAAAACCATGGTTTTATTTTTGGCACTGTGGTTAAGTGTACATACATATATACAAATTATAGATCAACTCTCATATATATTTTTAATAAAATATATTCTAAATTTATATTATTATATATATACTTATTCATTGGTCTTGGAGATATATACATAAGTATATATACCTCAAAAAAATTATTCTTTGTTAAAGAAAAAAATGTAGATCTACTTGGGAAAATACCTTGAAATAAACTATCAACAAATAGAAAATTTAAGATTTTCTTTGGGAAAAAGCCACATACTCAAATTGGTATTTTTATTGAAACAAATTTGTAATAAATCATGAAACATACAAACCCTTGAACAGGGTAGAATGGAAATAGAAAAAATGATAGAAAATGGATTTTGGATGTGTATATCCATCCGAATTTTTGTCTTCCTCTCTCATGGCTTCTTCCTCTTCCATCTTCCCTTACCCTGCAAAACCAAAGTGAAAGAAATGAATAAAAGTCTTCCTTGAGGACTTTTAGGTTCTAGTTTTGATTTCTTTCATCAAATGACCTATATTGGATTAATCTATTGTCCCAAAATGTCTTCTACAAATGTTACGTGAAAGTAGGTGAGATCATCATTTGGTCACATGGGCCTTTCCTTGAATAGGGTCACTTGTGTGGTTTGAAAGTTATTTAAATCATTACCTTTTTTGTTTTAATTTAATAAACTTCCTTCCTTATTAGTTTACACTACTTTTCTATTGGAGGATTAAATAATTTAGCTTTGTGTTTTTGAAAGGGATTAATTTGACTTGGAATTTAGTTATTAAATTATTGCATGACCTTAGAAACCTAGGTATTAAATTAATTTAGGATTAATAATTGAATGAAGATATTTTAAACTCATGTCCATAGAGTTAATCAATTCTTTTATTTAACATTATTTATTTATATAATTTTGTGACGATCGGTTTTAACCAAGGGTTTTAACTAAGTGTGAATTCATCTTTTAACATGTGACGATAATGAAAAATTGAATGTTCTATTTGACAAATGTCAATTACCAGTATTTAATGCCTCCATCAATTCTGCAGAGCTATTAAAAAATAGTTTTAAATCAACGTTAATATTTGAGGATATAAGTGAACATAAGCGAGCAAGAGAGTGGGAGTGTCTCGTAAATGCTAGGCGATGGGATGACAAAGCGATTGAATGTTCTATTTGACAAATGTCAATGTACCAGTATTTAATGAGCTCCATCAATTCTGGCAGAGCTACTAAAAAAGTGTTTGTAAATCAACATTAATATTTGAGGATATAAGCGAGAATTGAGAGTGATTAGTGTCTCGTAGTTTGAATCCCAGCATCCAGATGTCTCACTCTCTAAAGGAAACTCAACCATGTAGCCGACATTGAAGTCTTACAACCCAGTGAAGGGCGTATCGGAACAAGAGCACATCAAAATCCATGAAACCAAATTGAACTTGGATGATGTTGATGTACAATATATTAAGGCACGATTAATTTTGATTTAAGGGTTGTGAAAGAATTGATTTTCAGTTATGCAAGAAGAAGTAATAATAATAGTAATGAAATTATATTGGTGTGGCATGACAGGAAAAATGGGAGGAACAAAATGGGGTGAGAAACCTGTTCAACTTGGTGGAGAAATCCGCCAAGATGGAAGCATTTTTGTTTGATAAATACATGCATCGAAATGAAGGATTTATGTTTGATAAATACGATGAATTTTTAAAGGAGATGGGAGGATATATGAGAGAGAAGAAAATCAAATGCAAAGAGGATGTGAAACTTGGCATAGACAAATTTAAAGAAGCGTTTGATTCGTTGTTCAGTAGTAAGAGCACGGTAAATGTTCTCCTCCACCTAAATAAATAACGCAAAGGTCCGACAGTCTTAGTTTCTTCATTCCCATGCTATTTTTATGTATTGTTGAAACAAGTTTTTTTGAATTTAAATATGGAGTTGAATAAAACCTTAGAGTGAATGAGAATGACATTATAGAATATTGATTTTATTGTAAATGAAGAGGGTATTAAAAAAATTGGTATTTGTAAATTTGTTATTCTCTCGAATGAAATGAAATGAAACTAATTATATCCATAAGATGAATTGTCTATGGGATTCTAAAAATTCCAATTGTAAAAGAAGGAAAGTTAGTGGTATCTTTTATAAGGAATACTCCTCCTTTTACTAATTTGAATTAACATTTCCTCCAATCCAATAATTCCATCATGAAACCAATTCATAAAGTTTTAGCATACTTGATTATGATGTGTGTAAAGTTTAGACATTCAAGGATGAAATACTCCCCCTTTTAGAACTACCCATGTATTCTTAAGTATTTTCTATCTTCTTGTTTAACATCTAAGTTTGGGGGATCTAATTCTTGTTTACGTGATGATGATCTTTTACCTCTATTTTAATTTAGCTCCTATAAATATAATTTTCCACAATATTTATATGTCAAATAAAATTCTATAAGGCACTTTGCACTAACAAACACATGTTAATAACAATCTATATGTAATTAAATCTAAACAAATACAAATAAATGAATCAAATGATTTTACATTAAAATATCCACACTCAATATTCTAATCAGGGAAGATATCTAAATAAGAAATGAATTAAATGACATTTAGAAATAAGGGGCAATATTCCACCAACAATCTATATGCATTTAAATAAAATACAAATACAAAGCAATAATCAAATGATTTTACATTAAAAAAATCTACACTTAATGTTCCAATTAATTTTTATTTAAATAAGATATGAATTAAATAGGATTATAGGAAATAAGGGACACAAGTGTCTTTATTAACTATAGAGAACACTCATGGGTCGGATCTTTAGAATAATTAACAAGTAAAACTATGCTTGACAATTAGAAAACCTTATATTTAAATAAATGTTTGTTCATAGATGAATTTAACTATGCATATATGTTTTATTCCATTTTGAATATGTAAAACTTTATTTTAATATATTTTTTTCATAAATTATTAGAAATATGATTTCCTTTAAAAAACTTAATTTATCCTTATCCTTGGAAAATTTAATAAAAATTGAGGATGTTTATGGGAGTTTATTTTAATGTCATCAATGTCAGACCCACCTTATTCATGTTTTGATAAAAAAATCATAAACTTGTTCATTACACATAATGTCATAAGCATCAAATGTATGTGAATATTTGGTCAAAATTTTTCAATGTGAATAGGGTGGCAACAACTTTAAAGGATACAATGTAAATGTAGGACAAATAAAGCTTTAAATTAGAATATTGGAATATCAATATGAGTTGTGTATGAACAATGTATACATGTTTAGTTTTTTCAAGTCAAAATGTTCTAATCTTAGTCGATCATTCAATTTTCATATTAAATTGATGTTTGAAATTAATCTTTCCCTTATTATATTATTTATATTTGTATCATACTATAAGACCTCATTTGAAATACATGTGGATTTTCATTTTCGTCTCTATGTGAGATTGTGCATGCTCAATAATCATGGTTACCTTTAGTACCTATTTTTTTTTATTATTGGCAAATAGTTTTTTGAAAGGGACTATACCCTTGAGAACAAAAGAGGGCCTAGAATCCAGAATAGGAATGAGAACCAAAACAAAAAGGATCAATATCCAAATGGGACAATGAAAACCAAAGTATCCCAAGAGCAGCTACCCCAACAAAACAAAAACAACACGAGCACTATAGAAAAGCAGCAAAAAAATAGCAATAATTACAAAGAAGTGCAGCAAAAGCACCCACAATTACTTCTTGGCAGCTTTGTCAATGTTGGATTTGATATTCTGCTAAGAGGTGAACATAGCCAATGTCATCATATGGGTAGAATTAGTAACATCCAACTGTTCAATGGTCCTTTTGCTTTCCTTATCAATGCCCCAAAGGGTTTCCAGAACTCTGTTGAGATTGGAGACGCTGCAGACATGCTGCTCAATAAAATTTTCAATTGCATTAAAAATGGCCATATTATAATCATGGTGAGTCTTGGCCTTCCCTAAATGAGTGTCTAAGGAGTTTAGATTCTTGTATATATCTTCAACCTGGCTATTATCCATAGCCATTCCTCCTTCTTTCTCTTACCTTTTTGCTTTTCCAAGTTTTTAACCTCTTCCTTCAACAGCTTCATATCAGCTTCTAAGGCTTCCAAGATTTTTGTGGAGCTCTCAATATGTGCTTCCTGAGAACTAGAACTACTAATATACATAGGAATGGGCAATTTCAATCTCTTGAGGAACCTTCCCCACAGCAGGGGTTCAAGTTTCAGCCTTCTAGAAGATCTGGTAACTGGTCTGGCCAAAGTGGAGGCATAGGGGTTGGGATCAGAGGTGGGGGGAATGGAAGATGGATCCGAGAAGCCCAGAAGAGGGGTGACAATAGTAGTGGTGGGGATAGAAGGTGGAGAGAAGGGGCTAGTGACAACGGCATCGGGTAGAGGAGGAACAAAGCCAGTGGAGGAAGGGAAACCGGGAGAACGAAGAAGACACAGTTTATGCAGCAAAAAATGAGTCCCTGGTGTAAAGGAACCAGCACGAGCATGATTTTGAAACTCCAAAATGGAGTGCTCAAAAGAGTTTAGCAGATAGTGGGGGAAACATACCGTGCAACTCCTATGGAAGTGGTTGAGGAACAGAAAGATGCTTAGCGGGCAAGTGACGAACCTCTGAAATGAAACAAATCATACTAACCTTCAAAAGGTGAAGGGATCGAACTAACTTGCATGCCAACCGTGACAAACACCAACTTCTCAAAAACAAATTTCCTCTCCCAGCTTCTTTGTCAACCCTATTATTTAGAAAGCGGTACCCCTCCAAAGGCCAGTCACTTGGTTTCCTCGTTGATAAATATTCTTCCCTTTATAATACAGTGCGATCCTTCCAATCCCTTCACAAAACACACCGAAATAATTTGGTCGTGTGAATCTTCTCCATAAAGATGGTGATGTCAAATGAATATTCCAAAGTTCCTCATTATCCTTCCATTACAGGTCTGTTTGGGAATCAATCTGATCCTCCCATTATCCCCATGCTTAACTTTGCAAATGTTTAGAATCCTTGGCGCTAATATCAGTCTACCTTTCACTATTATTATCTTGCGCATGAGATTGCTGATTAGAATAGCCATTGCTTTTTCCCACGAATTGAGTGACTGTTGTTTGATGAACCTGTGAAACTTGTGGGAACTACAGACCTTTTGCTAGCCAACTAGATCATCATTATCTTTGTTTCTGTCTTGGGAATCCCGCAAATCCTTGTATAGAAGTTGTTGAGAGCTAGCAATATTTTAACCCTTATCCCTTAGACAATTGGTTTTGATACTCTTTATTGACATTCATATGTGTGACTGATTCAATTGAGCATTACTCATGATTTGATGTAATTTGAATTAGGAGTTTGATTTCAGTGAATGTGTTCAGAGAAACGATCATTATGTTTATGTTTTTATTGATTTATATAATTGTTTAGAAGTTTATAGATGACCTATCTTTTAAATACACCATCCAATGAAACTTAAAGTTTAAGGTATGTTCTATAAATATTTTACTATTAAAAAGATCTTTGTCATCTCCTTGTTGGTTCCCAATTTAACACCCCAAATAAGGTTGAAAGTGAATGAGTGGGCAATGAGAAAGATAGAACTCTTGATTTGTCATTTTTAGCAAGGGGTGGTTCTATTTCACTCACCTAACCAAACCTTGTGGGAATAACAGGGAGGAAATTGACTAAGGTTATGGATTTCCTCCTACTATTTCTTTCTTTACCTAAACAAGGGTGAGAGGAACCAAGGTCTATCCTGAAAGAGAGAGGGATGTGATATGATCAATCCCTCAAACTTGTTGGGAAGATCAATATGACACCAAGTGCAACCACAAGATGTAGTGCTCACTTAAAAGAGTGGTCACATAAGAATTGAAAAAAATTGGAAACTCATACATAGGCTAATAAAAATGGATAAAAATGTGATCAAAGACATCATCTCTATGTAAATAGGTGATAAATTTGGGTATGATAATGATGGGATGTTAGACTTCAAAAATCATTGCAAATGCACTATATGTTGTAGAAATTAGGCACATAAAATATTGAACAATAGAAATAAAAATAAGGAATATTGCAAATAAATAGAGTATTTGAAACATAAATCAGCACTTATGTGCATATATATCTTTTCCCATGTCAGAGCTTCTGCTCAATTCAATCTCTGTGTGTGTAAACAAACTTAAAATAGCCTATAATATGCAGATGATTTTTTTCTAAAAATAAAACACTCAACTCTTAAAAATTGAACACCAACTAAAAATAACACATGCTTTATTGAAATAACAAGTTTTTTTGACTTATTTGTTTTATTAGATTTTCCTAAAATTAGGAACATCTATTGAAAAATAACCTATGCATGAAAAGAAAGTTACTTTTCTTTTCTTTTCCCAAAAATAACAATTAAATCATGTGGGAGAAATTATATATTTCCAACACTCCCCCTGAATATCGACCTTCAAACTTTTATTATTCTGAAGGTGGGAGTGCACTTCCAGATCTGATATATTCCTGATCACAAACTCCCAAACAAATTCTCAAATACTCAAAAACTTCATTTCCCAAATATTTTGTAAAAACATTAGCAACCTGATCTTTGGATCTGCAAAATTCAAGACAAATTTCCTTGCTGTTAACCAGATCCCTGATAAAGTGATACCTCGAGTCTATGTGCTTTCTCCTCTTGTGAAAAAAATGATTTTTGGAAAATGTTATTGCTGAATTGTTGTCACAAAAAAATTGTGTAGCATCCTCTTCATTCTGCCTCAAATATTTTAACACTCTTCTCATCCAAATAACCTGACATGTTTTTCATGTTGCTGCTACATACTCTGTGTTTGTTGAAGATAATGTGACTATAGGTTGCTTCTTTGATGCCCACAAAACCACTCCCGCTCCAAAGATAAAATCATATCCAGATATGATTTTTCTGTCATCTATACTTCCGACACTGTCGTTATCTTTATAACCTATGAGTTTGAACTCATCTGATGTTGAATAAAAAATTCCATGAATTTAAGTTCCACATACATACCTCAAAATCATTTTTCCAGCTTTCTAATGTGAATGTTTTGGAGATTCCATGAACCTTGAGATGATGCTCACACCATACATAATATCAGGCCTTGTGGCCATTAAATATATGAGACTTCAAACTAGCATTTTGAATAATATTGAATTTACAAATGATCCACTATCATATTTTCTTAACTTTAAACCTACTGCAAAATGTGTTGGGGCTGGTTTGCAACTCAACATGTTTAATCTCCTCAAAATATCATCAATATACCTTTCTTGTGAAATAAAAACTCCAACTTCTTATTGTTGAACTTCAATGCCCAAATAATATTGCATGAGTCCTAGATTTTTCATCTCAATTTTTTTCTTCATAGCTAATTTGAATGAAGGTGTAGATCGATTTCAAGTAATGATTAAATAATCCACATATAAAAAAATAATTAAAATTTTACTTTTCTCATTTATCTTGATGTATAAGGTAGGTGTAGTGCCCAATCCTCTTCGACACTATTTTTTATCTTGATATTGATACTATTGGACTGATGTTCAAACATTTTGATTTGGATACATTGATTGGTAGATGATAGATATTACTCATATTTGAATTATTGACATTTTGATGCTACACTTTATTATGATGCATCAGATAGTGATGTTAGATAGTATGTAGTGCCCACTTCCCTTCGACACTTTTTATTATTGATTTCGATATTGTTGACTATTCTTATGGATATTATTGTAGCTTTTTGACTTAGCATGATGTTAGATGTTAGAGATACTAGATTGTTGTTGATTTCAATTCTTAGTATGATGTATGTGGATTATTAGAGATAAATTATATTGATTATGATAAGTTGTTGACATGGTTATATATATTTCTAACTCGTGATACTTTTGTCATTTTGAGTAGACCTTAACAATTGAACTAATCTTGTGATCATATGGATATTGATGAAATGTAGAATCGAGATGTTGTTAGAAATTGTAAATGATATCGTTACTTGCCTAGATAATTATTTGATTCATATATAGATGATTTTGGATTTATATTGTATATATTATTTTGGGTGTTTTGATGCAGTCATGAGGCCGAAGGAGGTGTTATGTGTTTTACCAGTAAACATGTCACAACAAACAACGGGGGGATTGGAGACCAAACACATTGGAATGATAAATGAATTCAATAAGGGTCACCATGGCAACATGTACTTTGTTTTGTGTGAGTGTTTGTATTGTTGCTAGGGGGTTCCCATGGGGGGTATCACCTCCAATTGTGACCAAGGGGTTGTGTGTTATCTCTTTTATTATTTTCCCTTATTTGATTTTAATATGTGATTGTCTATTGATGTATTCTCCTCTTATTGATTCTTTGATTTGTGTCTAGATTAGTAAATTAATATTTTTTATAAATTAATTGTGGATGGGTGAGAAGGATTTCATTTATTATATTAGATGGATCTTAGGTTAAGTGTTATAAGTTGAGTGCTTATGATATTTAGTGTTGTACACTCTACCCCTTTATGGAAATTCGAAGTTGGCCTTAAGGGCCAATTTTGGAGGCTTGTGGGACAAGTCAAACTTATCCCACACCTCTTAAATTGCTATATCCAACCCTACCTATGGGTGGGAGGGGTAAAAAATACAGACCCCATTATTTTGTATCGGGAAGACAAAAAAGGTAAAATTGTATTGCACTGTCTTTCATGTAATTAAAGTTTCTTCTTAGGGGGTATAGGACTTGGATTGTGTGTGTAAGTAGATTGTCATTCCTCTCACCCACAAATTTTTGGTGCATTGGGGTTTGAGGTTTGACTTGTGAGGTGGAGTTGAGCGCATGAGTGATGTGGCATCAAGCAGTGGGTGGGGATTGGTCAGCTTACCATGGGAAGGTAAGAGTCCTGTACACTATTTTTTTATTGTGTAATGTGCTGTTTTTCGTGTTTTGGTCTGTTGTTGGGTGTGTAGATTTTCAGTGTGGTGTAGGCGGGTTCTGGGGCTTTTTTTCTGTGTGTTGTGAGCGCGCATCGCCCCACTGGCCATTTCCGCCCCCCGCTCCCACCCCCCTTGCCCTTCCCCCTCCCCGCCTCTTTACGGTCGTTCTCGGTCCGTGCCCCGCGTCCCAGTTTTCCCACCCTCAGAGTCCCCGCTACATCATTCCCCACCTGTCCTCGCACGCCCGACTTCTCTGTTTTTTTTTTTAATCTTCCCACCTTTGCCCACCCAGCTCTTCTTTCGAATTCTAGCTGCGTAGATTTCGATGTGTTCCGGTGTCGTTTCTTGTTTGTCCACCCTCTCTCTCCTTTCCCTTTTCTTCTTTGTCTCCATGACTTCTTTTCCCGCTGCATTCATTGAACCCCTATGTATTTGCCTTCTGCTGCTGGTCAGGCATCCTTTGTGTGCACAACCATTTCGACAACTATCAAGCTCTGTATAACACACTAAGGTTATACACACTGCAATAACAAGACAGACAGACCTCCCTCGACTCTCTTCTCATATATATTCCCCTCCCCCCTATCTGCCCACCCCCCCCCCCCCCCCCCCGTCCCCCCAACCCTCCCACAGCGCACAATACCACCATTCCCTCCCCCCTCCTTTTCCCCTCCACCCACTCTTTACGCACTGGACGCCCCTGCTTTTGTCAACTAACCCTCCACACTGCACAGGCTCCCCGGAGAGTTTTTGCTGTTTAGTGCACATAACGCAAGCGTTCGTGGCAACTATTGCCAGATATGGGGCTACACAAGCCCCCTCAACAGCACCAGCCATCCCTTAAGATATCCTTACATGTGTTAATTGCCTCCCACTCGAGGCCTCCCGGCTTCGGCCCGTGTCCTCTTTCACCTTAAGATCCCCACGCCCACTACACTTTTTTTTTTTGTAACCCCAACCATAAACCAGAGCCAATCATCGAATATATAACTTGCAAACCTACTATTTGCCCCCCCCCCATGCCCCATCATCGTAGAAAAACATCCCAAGCACGATCATTTATATCCTTACCAATACCACCCTCCCCCCATCACTACGCGGAGAGAATACCTCACTATACCACCCTCAACTAGAGGGAGGAACTAATCACCCAAACCCACAGACTCAACCCCCATACACCACCCACACCGTCGTCACAACTCCTGGAGGTGAATACCCCCCACACCCCAAACCGGGTAGCCCTAGCAACCCAACACACAACACTACAAACAACATCACCCCCCCTACACTACGTGTGGCCCTGGTGCCCTTTTTTCACTTTCATTTATCTCTCCCCGTAATTCACAAATGTGGTAATGGTCGCACCATCCCCCCGTATGTCTTTGTACCCCTCGCTGTGGCCCACCTGTTCCCGCACCTCTTCCCATCCTTCCTCACACCCCCATCCACACCTTCTTGACCTCGTGCCGATTACACCCGCACCTAATCCCTTACCCATATACTCCAGTCATTTTCCTATGAATGCAACTCATTTCGCCTTGGCGTCCGACTCGACTTTCTCCTTTCCTCCCCCCCTTACCAGACAGCCGTCCTCACGCTCTCACTACTCATCTGATACCCTCGCTCCGTTCCCCGTGTTAGCGTAATACTGACAGCTATATTAACCACACGCTCACACCACAGCAGAGTTCAGCCCCTCTACTAGCACCACTCGCCTACCATGGCCCTTACCACTCGTCCTTCTCCACCACCCTCCCTATTAATATCTTCACCGCCCCTCAACCCAACCAATCCCCCCCCCCCCAATAGTTCCGCTCTCTTACACCATACCCCTCCTCCAACCCCCTATCCAGGCCTACACGTCCCACTATAAGGTCCCCCATAACTCTCCCTTCAGTATGTCCCACACGTCATCATGAACACTCCACCCCACTAGTCAGCTTGCTCCACCACAACACAGTACCGCCAGGCCTCCCCCCACCACATGCCTTCACCACACAAGATAACACTCCACCATGCACGACAAGTCACCTAATAATAAAGTTAGCACTCACAAACATGTTCCATATTCACACTGTCAGTATAAAATCCTATTCCATCTACCGATCAATATATCAATATCAACTTGTTTGAACATCAGTCCACTAGTATCAATACCATCAACCCCACACAGAACCCCTTTTACACAATGTGAAGACGGATTGACCGACCCACACGTAACCTCCCCGACATCCACCACCAACCACCCCACGCCTACAAAATTGCACGCAACCCAACCCCCGTAAACCCTGTATCACAGCGGACGCTGCTTTCCTTTTGTTACTATTGCTGGACCTTTCTGTGTAACTGTCCACCATTTACTCGACAAATCGATCTACACTTAATTAATATTAGGATAAGAAGAAATAATTTGAGATGACAACCCTAGGACTCATGCAATATTATTGGGCACTAGACGAAGCTTCACCCCCACAAAGAAGTTGGACGTTTTTCATTCTAAAAAGGTATACTAACTCGATCTTGAAGAGATTAAAAGGTTGAGTGCAAACAGCACGCACACCACCAACAACCATGTTTTTCCCCCCTGTAGTCTAGTGGTTTAAAGTTATTGAAATATGCCCCCAGCTGGATCATTGTATATGTAACGATCCTATTCAAAAGGCTAGGTTTTTAAGTCCATCCCGTAGATTTAATAGCCACAAAGGCCTATATTATGTTGGTGTGAGCCTCATCTCAAGGTTCATAGAAATCTCCAAACGATCACATTGGAAAGATTGGAAAAAGGATTTTGAGGTATGTTGTGGAAATAAAATGTATGGAATATTTTATTCAACAGTAGATGAGTTCAAACTCATAGGTTATAAACATAAGAAAGTGTCAGAAGTATAGATGTAGAAAAAATATTATCTAGATATGCTTTTCTCTTTGGAGCAGGGTGGTGGTTTCGTGGGGGCATCAACAGAAGAACCTATAGTCACACTATCTTTAGCAAAAAAGCAGGAATATTGTAGCAAACAACATGAACAACATGTCAGGTTATTTGGAATGAGAAGAGTGTCTAAAATTATTGGCAGGACGAATGAAGCGGAGGGCTAACACAATTTTTTGTGACAACAATTTAGCAAATAGCATTTTTCTAAAAATCATGGTTTTTCACAAGAGGAGCAAGACCATAGATAACTTGAGGTTATCAACTTTATCAGGGATTGGTTAACACCAAGGAAGTTTGTTTTGAATTTTGTAGATCCAAATATAGTTTGCTAAAGTTTTACAAAAAGATTGAGAAATGAATTTTTGAGTATTTCAGAATTTTGGTTAGGAGTTTTGATCAAGAATATGTATATCGGAAAAGTGCACTCTAACCTTCAAATAATACAAAATTTGAAGGTTTGAATTCAGGGGGAGTGTGGAAATATATATTCTCCCACATGATTTAATTGTTAATTTTGGGAAAAAAGAAAAGAAAATACTTTCTTTTCATGATAGGTTATTTTCAATAGATTTTCCTAGTTTTAGGAAAAGCTAATAAAGAAAATAAGTCAAAAAAACCTTGGTATGTAAATAAAACATGTGTTTTTTAGTTTCTGTTCAATTGTTTAAGAGTTTGGGTCTTTCATTTTTAGCAAAAATCATCTACATATTATAGGATATTAGTAAGGTTTTTAACACCAACAGATTGAATTGAGCTGAAAGCTCGACATGAGAAAAGATATATATGCACAGAGTGCTGATTTTAGGTTTCAATACTCTATTTATTTTGCAATATTCCTTATTTTATTTCTATTGTTAGATATTTTATTTGCTAATTTCTACAAATATAGTGCATTTGCTATGATTTTGAAGTCTAGCATCCCATCATTATCATACCCCTATTATCACCTAGTACGTAGAGATGATGTTCTTTGATCAAAATTTTTATCCTTTTAGTGCTTACGTATGAGTTTCAAGGTTTCCAATTCGTATGTGACCATTCTTTTGAGTGAGAAATACTATTGTGGTTGCACTTGGTGTCAATGATCTTCCTAACAAGTTTGAGGATTGAAATATACATCCCTCCTCTTTCAGGTAGACTTGGTTCCTCTACCCCCTTGTTTAGGGTAGAAGCCAAAAAATAGTAGGAGGAAAGCAATAACCTAGTCAATTTCTCCCTGTATTCCCACAGGTTTGTTAGGTGAGTGAAATAGAACCCAACCCTTCTAAAAATGACAAATCAAGAGTTCTATCTTTCCATTGCCAAATCATCACTTTCAAACCTGTTTGCGTGTTAAATTACCGCCGAAAACACCACCCCCAACAAGGAGGATTGACAAAGATCTTTTTAATAGTAACAAATACTATTAAAACATACACTTAAACTTTAAGTTCATTGAATGGTGTATTTAAAAGATAGGTCATCTATAAACTTCTAAACAATTATATAAATAAATAAAAACATAAAAACATAATGATGTTTCTGCTAAACACATTCACTGCACTCAAACTCCTAATTCAATTACATCAAATATGAGTTAAGCTCAATTGAATCAGTCACACAGTATGAATGTCAATTTAAAGAGTATCAACCAATTTACATATAGGGATAGGGCAAATTTTTTATTGAGCTCTCAACAACTATATACAGGATTTGCGGATTCCAAGACAGAAACAAAGATTAATGATGATGGGAGTGAGTTGGCTAGCAAAAGGACTGTAGTTCCCACATGGGAGTTTCCACAGGTTCATAACAACAGTCAATCAGGTATTCGTGCGGAAAAGCAATGGCCTATTCTAATCAAATCTCCTGCGAAGATTAACTAATAGTGAAAGGTAGGACGATATTAAGCGCTCTTAAGATTCTAAATTTTTTATTGCAAGCAGTTACGCATGGGGGATAATGGGAGGGAAGCCCCTTGCCAGATTGAGCCAACACAGAACTGTATGGAAGGATAAATGGGAACTTGTGAATATTCTTAGCCGGGAAGACATCACCACTTTATGGAGAAGAGGATTCAGGGCCACGACCAAATTATTTCGGTGTCTGTTTGGTTGAAGGATTGAAGGATGCACGTTGGATTATAAAGGGAAGAATAGTTCAATCAACGAGGAGTTAAATGGAGGAAAGTGAACTGGGGATTGGGCATGGAGGGGGCACCCCCGTGTATGTACGGCTAGTCTCGGTCTCCCCCCCAGCACCTCTCCACCAATCTCTCCTCCCCGAAAGCCCACCCCGCCCACCCCCACTGCCCCCCCCCGGAACCGACGCAGTCACCATGCCCCCCACCCCCACCCCCCCCCCCCCCCCGCACCCCACCCAACAACTCCGCACCCTGCCTACCCCAACCCGCCCCCCAGCGCACGCGCCGCCCCCGCCCCCCGCACCTCCGCCCCCTCCCACCCCCCCCCCCCCCCGCCCCCCCCCCCCTGCCCCCCCGCCCCCCCCCCCCCCCCCCCCCCCCACCCCCCCCAACCCCCCATCCTACCCCTTACTACCGCCTTTCTTATCAAAAGGGTTGACAAAGAAGCTGAGGAGAGGAACTTTTTGAGGAACTGCCAGAAGTTGGTGTTTGTCACGGGTGTGGCAGCAAGTTCAGCCCCGAACCGCACAGCACCTTAACCCCTTCCTCTGACGAGGCTTACCCGTATGCAAATGCCGCCCAACCCCCGGTGTTTCAATCTTTGGAGGAGAGCGCTTCCGTCAAACCACCTCGTGCCCCGCTAAGCATCTTGTGCACGCTCCTCAACCACTTGTCCATAGGAGTCGCACGGTCATGTTTCCCCCATATCTACTTAACTCTCTTGAGTGCTCCATTTTGGAGTTTCAAAAGCATGTCATGTGGTTCCATTGCATAGGGACTCATTTTCTTGCTGCCATAAACTGGTCTTCTTGGATTTCCGTATCCCTCCCTCCCCGGGCTCTGTCGTCCTCATCTCCCCATACAGTAGCCGTAGCCCTAGCTCTCCACCTTCTGTCCTGCCACTGCGTTGTCAACCCTCTGCCGGCCTTTCGGGCTCCAGCTTCCATTCCCCCACCTTGCTCCCCCCCCTTCACTTCCACTTTGGGTAGAATTGTTACCAGGTATTCTAGAAGACTTACCACTGATACCCTTGCTGTGGGGGAAGGTCCCTTCAAGAGATTGAAATTGCCCAAACCTCTTTCATACTCCTTAAAA
This sequence comes from Taxus chinensis, assembly GCA_019776745.2. Lineage (NCBI taxonomy): Eukaryota > Viridiplantae > Streptophyta > Pinopsida > Cupressales > Taxaceae > Taxus > Taxus chinensis. Next base: position 93,633 of record JAHRHJ020000018.1, on the reverse strand, counting down.
CACCGTTTAGGGGAAGGCCAAAAGAACTCGCCATGATTAGAATATGCCATTTTTAATGCAATGTAAAGAGTTATGAACAAACATGTCCGCAGCGTCTCTCATTCCACGGAGTTCTCCGGCAACCCTTTAGGGGCCTATAAGGAAAGAAAAAAAAAGGACCATTTGAATAGTTGGCTGTTAAGTGACTCTGCCACCTTACGACCTTGGCTAAGTCCCCTCTTGGCACCCTATCCAATCCCCGCCTTGACAACGCGTCCGCCGTCATTGTGGGTGCTTTTGTTGCCCTCTTTGTACTTCTCGTTGTTTTTGTGTCTTTTTGTGCTTTCTGCCATGTCCCTCCGTTTTGTTTGGCTTTGCTGGGTCGTGCTTCTGGGCTCTTTGGGTTTTGTCCCTTTGGCTTTTGCTTTTTTGTTTTGGTTCTTTCCTCTTCTAGCTCCTTGGCCCATTCAGCCTGTTTTCCAGGCGTCCTAGCGAGACACTCCCCCCCCTCTTTGCCACACCCCTACCACCTCCCCCCTTACACGGGATCCAAGGCCCCCTTTTTCGTGGTCCGCGCATCAATCCATCGTTTTTTTGTCCCGGCTTTGCCGCGCGTCTCCCCCACGTGCATTCCTTTTTCCCTGCGCCCCCACTCCATTCACTCCTTACTTTACATCCTCACACTCCACTATTCCGTGCACTGCCTCGCCGGTCCTGCCGCCCCACTGATAACGCCTTCCCCCCACCCTGTCTTAGTCAATTTGCGCCCGAGCCACTATCCCACATATGTCCCTTCCGTTCACCTTACACCTATTCACTTCACTCTTGAAGATCTCCGCCCCACAACCCCCTAGTCCTCCTTCCTCGCTACCCTTGTCCAGTCCCCTCTACAACTAAGCTCCCTTTCGCTTCCCCCTCCATCCTTTCCTCGTGTTGGCATCCTCCCCCTCTTGTATTTTCTTCTCTGCGTATCTAACCCTTCCCACCACTCCGAGGACCCGTTAACACACCCGGGCACCATCTTCCCCCCCCCATGTGCTTCCTCGCACGCGCGCGTTGCATGATGTTTCGCTTTTTTCTTCCCCCCCCCCTGCCTAGTCGATAGCAATTGATGACCCAGGCTTCAAAATACCCCCCTCTACTTCATCCCTTTCTCTTTCAACCCCAGTTGTCGCCCCCGGCATTTTGTATCTCCGCGATCAAATTAAATTTTTCCGGAAATCTATTTTACTTACTTTCTGCCCCCCCTCAGCTTCCCCCTACATGTTTTACCCTTCCCCCCCCCCCCCTCCCCTCCCGCTTCTCTGCCTGTTAGCTTCTCTCTGCCCCCCCTCTGGCCCTCCTCACGGTTTCTCTTGTTTCTAAGTTTTATGTTACTTATTCTACCCGCTTGATTCTGCGTGTCTCTATAGCTCTATTCGCCCACTTGTGTCCTTCTTCTCTAATTCCTCTTCCTTCTCCCTCTTATTCCAAGAAACATACTTGGACACCACAATTGTGGCTTTTCCTTTCATCTTCATTGCTTCCTGCTTTCGTTTAGTCTTTTGTTTACCTTCCCTCGACACCCTCATAGCTTGTTGAAGTGGAATTTGCGTATTAGTTCTGCGTTATAATTTAATCCTTTCTTATATTAGCAGAGATAAGTTATCCCTGCTTTTTCTTCGCCTCTTGCGTAGTGGCCTTTTAACTCTTCCTTGTCCCTGTACTTTTGTTGTTTGCATTCTTTTATCTTTGTATTTTGTTCTATCGATGTTAACTTGCTCCCCCTATATAGATTGGTACCTAAGAATTGCCCCCCCTGGTGGTAGCGGTTTATTGCAAAGTGCTTCCTTAGATTTAAATATATGGACCAGCACTTTACATCCAATATTGCAGAGCCGATCTGGATCCATCAATCTCAAGATTAATTTTCGTTTAGGAGCTGAACCCTTTAAACCAAACACCCCATAGAGGAGTAAAACGACTCATCCATCGCGTACACACCATAAGATTTTGATAACACCCACAAACTTAGATGTAAACACGACAATCTAGTATAGGATAGCACCCTTTCCTAATACTCCACTCGGGGTCAAATTCAAAATGGGGAGTATTTCATTCCTTGAATCTGTCTAAAGTAACACATCCATAATCAAGTAATGAGAAAAAATCTACCGCAATTGGTTCATGATTGGAATTATTAGATGCGGAGGAAATGTTAATCCCAAACTAGCGAAACACCGAAGCGACAACGCAGCCTTAAAAAGATACCAACTACACTTCAAAGTCTTATTACAGTGATATTTTTAGTAGTCCCATGCATGGACAATTCTTCTTATGGATATAATTAATATCATTTCATTTCATTCCAGAATAACAAATTTACAAATACCAATTTTTTTAATACCCTCTTCATTTACAATAAAATCAATATTTATAATGTCATTCTCATTCACTCTAAATTTTATTCAACTCCATATTTAAATAAAACTTTCGAAATACATAAAAATAGCATGTGAATCAATAAAATAAGACTATCAAACCTTTGGGTTATTCATTTAGGCGGAGGAGAACATTGTTCGTGCTCTTACTACTGAACAACGAATCAAATGCTTCTTCAAATTTGTCTATGCCAAGTTTCACATCATCTTTGCAATATATCCTCCCATTTTCTTTAAAAATTCATCGTATTTATCAAACATAAATCCTTCCTTTCGATGCATGTATTTATCAAACAAAATTGCTTCCATCTTGGCAAATTTCTTCACCAAGTTGAACAGGTTTCTCACCCCACCATTTTCCTGTCATGCCACACCAATATAATTTCATTACTATTATTATTACTTCTTCTTGCATAACTGAAAATCAATTCTTTCACAACCCTTAAATCACAATTAATCGTGCCTTAATATATTGTACATCAACATCATCCAAGTTCAATTTGGTTTCATGGATTTTGATGTGCTCTTTTCCGATACGCCCTTCACTGGGGTAAGACTTCAATGTCGGCTACATGGTTGGAGTTTCCTTTAGAGAGTGAGAAATCTGGATGCTGGATTCAAACTACGAGACACTCTCACTCTCTTTCTCGCTTATATCCTCAAATATTAATGTTGATTTAAAACTATTTTTTAGTAGCTCTGCCAGAATTGATGGAGGCATTAAATACTGGTAATTGACATTTGTCAAATAGAACATTCAATTTGTCATTATCGTAGCATTTACGAGACACTCCCACTCTCTTGCTCGCTTATGTTCACTTATATCCTCAAATATTAACGTTGATTTAAAACTATTTTTTAATAGCTCTGCAAAATTGATGGAGGCATTGAATACTGGTAATTGACATTTGTCAAATAGAACATTCAATTTTTCATTATCGTCACATGTAAAAGATGAATTCACACTTAGTTAAAACCCTTGGTTAAAACCGATCGTCACAAAATTATATAAATAATAATGTTAAATAAAAGAATTGATTAACTCTATGGTTGAGTTTAAAATATTTCATTCAATTATTAATCCTAAATTAATTTAATACCTAGGTTTCTAAGGTCATGCAATAATTTAATAACTAAATTCCAAGTCAAATTAATCCCTTTCAAAAACACAAAGCTAATTATTTAATCCTCCAATAGAAAAGTAGTGTAAACTAATAAGGAAGGAAGTTTATTTAAATTAAAACAAAAAAGGTAATGATTTAAATAACTTTCAAACCACACAAGTGACCCTATTCAAGGAAAGGCCCATGTGACCAAATGATGATCTCACCTACTTTCACGTAACATTTGTAGAAGACATTTTGGGACAATAGATTAATCCAATATAGGTCATTTGATGAAAGAAATCAAAACAAACCTAAAAGTCCTCAAGGAAGACTTTTATTCATTTCTTTCACTTTGGTTTTGCAGGGTAAGGGAAGATGGAAGAGGAAGAAGCCATGAGAGAGGAAGACAAAAATTCGGATGGATATACACATCCAAAATCCATTTTCTATCATTTTTTCTATTTCCATTCTACCCTGTTCAAGGGTTTGTATGTTTCATGATTTATTATAAATTTGTTTCAATACAAATACCAATTTGAGTATGTGGCTTTTTCCCAAAAGAAAATCTTAAATTTTCTATTTGTTGATAGTTTATTTCAAGGTATTTTCCCAAGTAGATCTACATTTTTTTTTTAACAAAGAATAATTTTTTTTGAGTATATATACTTATGTATATATCTCCAAGACCATGAATAAGTATATATATAATAATATAAATTTAGAATATATTTTATTTAAAAATATATATGAGAGTTGATCTATAATTTGTATATATGTATGTACACTAACCAAGTGCCAAAAATAAAACCATGGTTTTAAGTTACAATGATTGCGCTAAAGGAGAGTATTCGACCACATTTGAAATTTATATTAAGAAATATCAAGTACCAAGATTTATCATGTAGATCAATTTTAATTGAACTATACTTTTTTTTTTATGTTAAAACCAATGTTTTAAAGGTCCCATTACTAGTTCAATAAAATTGAGTTTTTTAAACTAGCAACGACACACTAATTGATTTGGTGCCTTGCGAAATCGATGCCTTGTTTGAAAAAGAAGAAGAGAATGACAATTTTAATCACCACACTCATTGGTGTATTGCAACATTTTATTTCACCAAGATGGATATTTGGACAATATACACCTACATTTTGCTGAAACTAGCATATCTCTTATCTCAATCAATTTCTATTAAAAATGTAAGGTAGATGTAGATTTCGATGGAAGAACTAAAATGATTCCTATATTCTGAATATGCAATTGTCATTACAAACTTACATATTCCTAATTAATACTTGAAACAATAATGTGTCAAACAAAGTGAAAATAAGAAATCTTTTAGAAAGAAAAAAATAGTTTATAAAGAATAATTTGGTCACATATATATACTAGGGTCACAAGAAATTCAATAACTTTAAATATTATTAATAAAATATAGGTCACATGCATTAGAACTCATACAAATAATGTTACAATTTTCCAAAATGAACACTAAGATAACACATTTTCAAATAAATATTATTTTAATTACATAGCTTATTAGATTCTTTTTTAGGATAAAATTTTAGATGGCTAATTATCTCAGTCAATGGCCTAACTTCTTAGGCATGGCTCAACTCCATCGTTTATTTCCCATAATAGATATTATAAAATTTTCATAATTAATCTACAAGACCAAATATGTTGTTGATGGTAAAGTATAGAAACATAAAGCAAGGCTGGTTGCAAGAGGCTTTTAATAGCAATTTTGAGTAGATTACAATGAAACGTTTGCACTTGTAGCGCGTTCGGACATAGTAAGAATGGTTTTAGCAATTACATCTCAAAACAAATGGCTTGTTTATCACATGGATGTAAAATTAGAATTCTTGAATGGTTTTCTTGAAGAATAAGTCTATGTGAATCAGCCAGAAGGTTATGCGATTGAAGTTTATGAAGGAAACATACACATGTTAAGAAAGACACTTTGTGGTCTCAAGCAAGCACGTAGAGGTTAGTACAGTAGGATTGATTCTTATTTGATACAAAATGGATTCAGAAGAAGAATTGAGCCTACTCTAATGCCCACAATTTTTCGTACACTAAACCTAAAACCAAACATAGGTTATACTAGAAAAATTACGAAATAATTTTTTTTGTTAAAAGATGAATTCACACTTAGTTAAAACCCTTGGTTAAAACCGATCATCACAAAATTATATAAATAATAATGTTAAATAAAAGAATTGATTAACTCTATGGTTGAGTTTAAAATATTTCATTCAATTATTAATCCTAAATTAATTTAATACCTAGGTTTCTAAGGTCATGTAATAATTTAATAACTAAAGTCCAAGTCAAATTAATCTCTTTAAAAAACACAAAGCTAATTATTTAATCCTCCAATATAAAAGTAGTCTAAACTAATAAGGAAGGGAGTTTATTTAAATTAAAACAAAAAAGGTAATGATTTAAATAACTTTCAAACCACACAAGTGACCATATTCAAGGAAAGGCCCATGTGACCAAATGATGATCTCACCTACTTTCACCTAACATTTGTAGAAGACATTTTGGGACAATATATTAATCCAATATAGGTCATTTGATGAAAGAAATCAAAACAAACCTAAAAATCCTTAAGGAATATTTTTATTCATTTCTTTTACTCATTTCTTTCATTTTGGTTTTGCAAGGTAAGGGAAGATGGAAGAGGAAGAAGCCATGAGAGAGGAAGACAAAACTTGGGATGGATATACACATTCAAAATCAATTTTCTATCATTTTTTCTATTTCCATTCTACCCTAATCAAGGGTTTGTATATTTCATGATTTATTATAAATTTGTTTCAATACAAATACCAATTTGAGTATGTGGCTTTTACCCAAAAGAAAATCTTAAATTTTCTATTTGTTGATAGTTTATTTCAAGGTATTTTCCCAAGTAGAGATCTACATTTTTTTTTCTTTACAAAGAATACTTTTTTTGAGTATATATACTTATGTATATATCTCCAAGGCCATGAATAAGTATATATATAATAATATAAATTTAGAATATATTTAATTAAAAATATATATGAGAGTTGATCTATAATGTATGTACACTAACCAAGTGCCAAAAATGAAACCATGGTTTTAAGTTACAATGATTGCGCTAAAGGAGAGTATTCGGCCGCATTTGATTAAGGCCCAAGGAAGCAGGGTTTGGTGGGGGCCCTAATTTGTTTTATTAGAGTTTTGTGGGTTGGGGTGGGGGCACTGCTCCCTCCCCCAAACATAAAAGAAAAGCTGATCCACCAAAACAAAACCTGCGGCCTATCCTAGACACATATGGTTAATACAATCTCCTACATATATAATATATATATATATATATATATATATATATATATAAATAATAGAAGTTTCTTATTTTATTTAATCCGCTCTTTTAATTTTATTAATACTAATAATAATTATTAATAATAACGATATTATTTTTAATAATAAAAGAGTCATAGCAACAACCATACTAAATTTTTATTTTTTTGTAATTTATTGAAATTTATATATATTAATATTTATTTATATTGATAGCAAAATTATATATAATAATATATTTCCATTTCAATATTTTGATCTAGTTAAAAATAATATTAATATTATTTAGAAAACCAAGTGTATTTAAATTCTTTCTTTTTATAAACATTCATAATGAACAAAATTAGGTATAAGTTTAGTAATAAAACTATAAAGCAAAAAAAAATTTAATTAACAATGGATACATACATTTCTAAAATTTGATTTATTTAATCCATCAAATTTAGCCATTTGGAGCATAGAAGAACAAAGCAAAAGCAATAGAGATTTCTAACTACCCCTAGGAGAATGCTAATGGAACAACTAACAAGATTGTTTATTCAAAGAAATTTTAACAACTAATTTCATTCACTATGACTTGTTAACAATCCATTCCCTACATAAGTAAATTGTCCACAAGATTTGCAATTTTTGTAACATGGCAAAAATCACACTTGGGAGGAAGTGAAACAAACTTAAATTGAAGAGAATGTATTGACTTTTAACTCATTTCCCACTTTTACTTCAACTACGCAATGAGATAAAATGGTAGTTTCCTTTCACCATACAAATAAAACTTGATGATATCCTTTTCACAAAACTAACCCATTTGAAAATATAGGTCTATTAAACAAGAACTCTTAAGGGGATTTCACCCTAAAAAAAAGGTTTCCAAGTATTACAACAACTTTACTAAAAAATTACAAATTACAATCATCCACTCAAATGGGAATAGAGAAAATATGAAAAATTTATGACAAGGCTATCAACAAGCCACTTCGACTCTTCTAAAAGCATGTCCTCTCCACAATGGTAGCTCCAACTTTGGCTTCATCAAAATTCACAATGAAATAAAAAAAAAATGAAGGGGGAGTAGGTAACATTCTCCACCTAACCTTAAATCCATTAAGGGAAGAAGCCATCCCCTTAATGGCCTCTGATCCCTGACTAAGGAACCATGAGGAGAATTAAGCAACAATGACAATTTGGACAAGGTGGATTTGCAACAAGCACAAACAAAGCGTTCAATTAAATCATGGTAACATAATCTACAAGATTATAGTTTCAAAACAACACAAAGGTTAGAGGATCAAACTAAATAGAGAAAGGGTTATTGGATACCACCTCCTTATGCCTCCCAAGTGAAGTGTAAGTCTTACTCTAAGCCTCTAAGTGCACAAAATAATCACCCAACATCCTTATCTCACCCTTGTAAGCATCCAAAAAATCCATCAATTCTTTTTTTCTCCCCATAGGTAAGACTCTGATTCACACTCCCACAAAAGTTATGCCTCACATAAACTCCATTTTCTCTCCTCAATGGTCCCATAAACCCTTCTTGCACACCCAACTAAGGCCAGCTAGCCAACCAACCCACACAAACACCATGACAAGACAAAAAACACTTTTAACAAGCACAACATTTCTTAGAAAAAATAAAATAACATAATAATAAAAGGTGGAGAGCCTACCTCTCCATCAAGATCCAAGAAAACATTTCAAAAGCCTCTTCAAATCCAAGCCAAGAAATTTCCAAGCACTCCAAAAGCTCCAAAATCTAAAAGTAAACAAAAAGCAAAATGAGCAAGTAACCCCCATTCTAACCAAAAATCACCAACAAATAGAAATGGAATCTGAGGATGATGAGGTGGCTCCATGTAGTATGCCACTTCATCATTCTTCATCCCCACACTCAAGTCAACACACCAAGACCAAGAAACATCAAAGCACAAACAAGGACTATGACAACCCACATGGCTCAACAATTCACACCATGCTTTCAAGGAACATAATAAATTGGGGTAGAAAGATAGTGCAATGATTTTCCTTATCTTACACTCAAAAATCGATAAAGAAGTAAAAATTAAGCTTCCTAACCCATCGGTAGGGTTTTTGGGTCAAATTAAGAGGCATGGGATAAGTCTTGCTTGTCCTAGAAGTCTCCAAAAGTGTCCCCAAGTTAAAATCTGAATTTTGAATTTGGGGTGGAGTAAAACACTCCCAAATCGACATAAATTTTACATACACAAGGACTAAAATATCTCATCATAACTATTTTTCACATCTCTAATTTTGTTAAACAAAACTAGAAGGGTTAAGTCTAATAAACACACATTTACACATGCTAATAAAGTGAGAAATTTTACAAATTTTAAATATACAAATCATAAATAAAGCACATGAAAAATTTAAAGAAAAGGGAAAAATAAACCCCATGGCTACACATGTGAAGTCAACCCCCCATGGGAGACTTCTAAACAAGACATGCAAAACACACACAAAACAACATTACACAAGTTGTCAAATTTAGCCTCGTTGCTTAACGCACAACATTGTTCTGTGGTTGGTCCCCTATCCCCTTCGATGTTTGTGACAAAAATTCCTGAACATAAAAAATACGTCTCTGGCCTTTCAGCCACATTAACAACATCGAGAAAATATACAAATAAATTCAATGTTCATCATTCAACATTTAACAGTTTTATTATCCATCAATATGTCAAAATCTAGGTATAAGATCCATAAGATAACAATTCTACTCAAAACATCCCGAAACAAAATGTGTCAGTATGAAATCCATATCATGAAAATAAACATATACCAACTGTGTAACGCCCACTAAACTACCAGCACAAAACTCAAGAACAACCTACGACAAACTATAAAATTATGTAATAATTTTTTTTTGAAGAAATTTCCTGCAAAGAGGTTTTGAAAAACAACAGTTGTCACATTATTGTTTCTAAGTCACTTAAATTTAATAATATATTTTTTTCATTTTAATAAAAAAAAAAAAATGTGCATTACATTTTTAATGAACTTAATTAGACTAAGCATGGTTAATTTCTCCCTAAATGTTATTTTGATCAACCATTAAATTCCGCTAGAATTGGAACTTACATATTTTAATCTCAAGAGTAAAAAGGCCTATTTCAATAATGACTAAAATCATTCTAAACCCACAAGGTGTAATTCTATTAAAAACAATTAACAAGGTGCTTAACATTAGCACATAGGTTAAAGGAATAAACATACCCCGTCACAAAAAGTGACCCCTTAAAAAGTCAACCCATGTATTTTAGATTTTAAAAATAAAGTTTAAATTCATATTCCCCTCACCCACTCCCCACCTAATTTTTATAGGGATGAATCTCCTCCCTTGGATGGACTCATTTAGGACCTTTAGATGAGAGGAAAGACAACCAACCCTAAAGTTTTCTTAAGAAAGTTTTTCTCTCTTTTCCTTTGGCTTATTTTCTCTCTTTTGTTTTGCAGGTTGTTGGAGGAGAAGGAAGAAGCCAGTAGAGGCCATTTCAAGATCTTGGAGAGGCTTACATGCCACATTTTTTTTCTTATTTGGTTAATACCCTCACCTAGGGTTTTTAGATGTTTTTATTCAATTCATTTCAATAATATTTGGCCAAGTAGGCAAATGGGTTTGCCCCATTTTGTGATTTAGTTAAATTTGATCTTTGTTTACATTTTGATAGGGTAAACACACACACACACACACACACACACACACACACACACACACACACACACACACACACACACACACACACATATTAAAGAAATACCCCCGGCCGCGGTCACAGTGTACAGACCGTGAAAGATGTGCAGTGCATAGTGAGCAAATTGGGAAGGGGGGCAAAATTATTTGTTAAAATCCCATAGTTTGGTTATTGGGGGAGGGTCCCCCCAAACCCTTACCTTAATACCTACTAAGCCGCAACCTTTATGGATTAAAAACTTCAGTCCATTATTTATTTGAATACTTATTGATTATTTGGTATATGGGTATACATTTTTATAAATATATATATTTATTAATTATATCATCATTATTATTATAATTAAAATAATAATAATATGATAATAATAGTAGTGTATATAGTAATATTAATATTATTATTGTTATAATAATAAAAATTAAATGATAGTAATATTGTCAATGGGAATAATAGCTACGTTATTATTTAATCTCTATTTTGCACTTGAGATTTCTTTGTAAAATTTGATAGTATTAGGATAAGAGACATAAAGAAATATCAACCCCAATTTTACTTGTTGTTGTATTGATTCACTTTAGGTTATAAGAAATTTTATAATAACTAGATAATGGATTTACACATTCCCATGAGGCAAGGGCCTAAATTGCAAAAAGGGTAATTTCCTTTCTCCATTAGAGTTAGGAAATTATGCTATTTTGTTGAACATGTAAATGAGTAGTACAATTTGAATTATTCCCATCTAGCATACATAGTTTTGCTTTTTTTCACAATGCAAGTAATGAACAAACTAGGCTAATTTTTCCTTTACATGCTTTCAAGTATTAAATTAAATTTTACTATTTCTTGATTTCTCACAACATACAAGTTTACAAACATTCTCACAACCAAATTTTATAAGATTTCCCATGTGTTTTTTATAAAATTTAAAATTACTAACTTTCCAATTCGATGTACACACTTTTGTGGGAAATAAATCAACTACGATGAAATAAGATATTTCCCTTTATAACTTCCTTTCTATTTCAACAAAACTAGATTTATAAACACAAATATTTCTTCCTCCCCTTTTTTTAACCTACAATACAGCTTTAATGTCCAATAATGATTACAACTCTTCTTCAAAATATTAATACAATATCTTTCACTTAAAGTGGGAAAAATTACAAGAATGAAAGCTAAAAGGAATACAATATTACAAGTCTTCCACCCTAAGTGGGAATAACAAGGAGATTTTGTCACAAGGAAATATTTATTGAGGACACCAACAATGCTCCATGCTTTACATCACCAACAATAGAGCTCCACCATGCTTCATTTGATTACAACAAAAAGGGGGGAGAGACAACACTCCACCCAACCAAGAATTCCAATGAGGAGAAGAAGCCATCCTCCACATTGGCCCCCAATGCCCAACCACATTGTAATGAAAAAATGGATTCAACTCATGGAAAAAAAACAAGCTCCCACATCACAATACAAGATTTTACAACCATACCAAAACAAAAACAAAAGAACTATAATCACAAGAAGGAAAGCAACAAAATACACAAAGCTTGAACATGTAAAATCCAAAGGAATAAGATCTATAGGGAGGTCACTTATTCCTCTCAATGGGAAATGGGTTCCCACCTTAAAATCCTCCAATAAACATCTCAAAACCCCTACACACTCTTATTCCTACCTCAAGAACCTCTTATGCCTCCAACATTCTCTTATGCCTCCCTACAATCTCTTATGGATCCCTCATAAAAATAGACTAAGTAAGAAATGCAAGAAATTTATTGTCCAATGTGGGGCACCCAACCCAACTCCCTCCAAAACATGAAATATACTCTGATGCCTCCCCACATGTAAGATCCCCATAGTCCCCTCCTACACCACACTTATACAATCTACCCAAGCACCCAACAAGCATAACAAAACACTAAAAAATATGCACATATATACAATATAAAAGAAAATATTTTACAAGAGTGTAGCTCCTAACTTTCCATGGTAGAGCTTAATCCAAGATTCCTACACCAAGCTTCTGCAAGCCCAAACAATCACCAAGACACTCTAACAAATCCACAAGCACTCCAAAATACTCTAACTCCCAAAAATACAAGAGCACAAAGAAATGAAGTAACCCCCAAACAAGAAAAAGAATTTGAATAAATAGAAAAGGGAGAGAGGAGGGTGAGGTGGCTCCATGTAGGATTCCACATCACTCATCCTCAACTCCACCTCACAAGTCAAACCTCAAGCCCACTGCACCATAAATTGGTGGGTGAGAGGAATGACAATTTACTTACACACACAATCCAATCCCACACCCCCTAAGGATAAAATTTAATTACATGAAAGAAAGTGCAATAAAATTTTACCTTTTTTCTTCCCAAAAAACATAATGGGGTCTAGTTTTGACCCCCTCTCCCACCCATAGGTAGGGTTGGTATAGCAATTTAAGAGGTGTGCGACAAGTTTGACTTGTCCCACAAACCTCCAAAATTGGCTCTTAACGACAAATTCAAATTTCCATGAAGGGGTGGAGTGTACAAAACTCAAGATCACAAGCACTCAAATTACAACACATAACCCAAGAGCCATCTAATATAATAAATGAAATCCATTTGACCCATCCATAATTAATTTAGAAAAAATATTAATTTACTAATCTAGACATAAATCAAGCAATTAATAAAAGGAGAATACATCACTATACAATCACATATTAAAATAAAATAAAGGAAACTAATAAAAGAGAACACACAACCCATTGGTCATAATTAGAGGTGATCCCCCCATGGGGACCCCATAGTAATAATACAAAAACTCACACAAAATAAAGTACATTTTGTCATGGTGACCCTTGTTGAATTCATTCAGGATTCCAATGTGGTTGGTCTCCAATCCCCCCGTTGTTTGTTGTGAAATGTGTACTTGCAAAACACATAACACCTCCTTCGGCCTTGTGGCCACATCAAAACATCTAAAATAAAATATATAATATAAATCTAAAATCATCTATATATGAATCAAAGCATCATCTATGCAAGTAATGAAATCATTTACAATTTATAACAATGTCTTGATTCTATATTTCATCAATATTCATATGATCACAAGATTAGTTCAATTGTTAAGGTCTACTCAAAATGACGAAAGTATCGCGAGTCATAAATATATATAACCATGTCAACAACTTATCATCATTAATCTAATTTGTCTCTAATAATCCACATACATCATCAAGCTCAAGATTATGAGTTGGATAATTTAGATCATAGTATTTGAGTTTACGAGACTCAAATGCAACTACTGTTCCCTCCTGTATCAACGCACCTCCAAGTCCTGCCAAAGAAGCATCTATGCAAATGAAGAAATTTGCCTAAGGATCTGGCACTGTAAGAATAGGCACTGTCGTGAGACATTATTTCAATGTCTTGAAGTCCTGCTCACATTTGTTTGACCAAACAAACTTCTTCCCTTTCTACTGAAGGGAAGTGATGGGGTGTGGAACCTGAGATAAGTCCTATATAAATCTCTTGTAGTATCCTGCCAAGCCCATGAAGTTGCGCACCTCAGTCATACTAATGGGTGCTGGCCAATCCATAATATCTCAAATCTTTAAAGGATAGACTGCGATACCTTCCCCAGAAATGATGTGGCCCAAATACTGCACCTTTGTCTGAAAGAACACACACTTCTCCAGGTTCTCATAGAGATGTTGCTCACGAAGACACTGAAGAACCTGGAAAAGGTGTTCCTTGTGCTCCTCACACGTACTTGAGTAAATCAGAATGTCCTCAAGGAAAAGGAGCACAAAGCAATCCAAGAAGGTCCTGAACACCCCATTCATCAAGCTCATGAACACTACGGGGGCATTCATCAAACCAAAAGGCACTACTGTGAACTCGTAGTGGCCATATCTCATATGAAAGGTGGTCTTTTGAATATCTGCCTCCATGATCCTTAGCTGATGATAACATGACTCGAGATCTATCTTAGAGAAAACTGTGGCCCCTTCATCTGAGCAAATAAATAATTAATGTGCGGAAGAGGTTAATGATTCTTGATTGTTACTTTATTTAGCTGGTGGTAATCAATACACAACCACAAGGATATGTCCTTCTTTTTTTAAAAAATCACCAGTGCACCCCAAGGGGATACACTAGGATGGATTAGGCCTCTCTCTAGAATTCCCTCAAGCTGCAAATTGAGCTCACAGAGCTCAGGGGTAGTCATCTGATAAGGTGCTCATGAGATAGGCTCCGCTCTCGGAACAAATTCTATGTGAAAATATATCTCACACAGGGGAAGTAACCCCAGTAGCTCCCCTGGAAAGACATTGAAAACTCTGTCAAGATGGAATGGTCATCAAGGGATGGCCCACTAGACTCATCCTTTGATCTATCATTAACCATAGCAACATACATCTGGAAACCTCATTTCATACACTGCTTAAGCTGTATAGTAGAGATGGTGCAAATGGAAACGTGCCTCCTAACTCTTGCTATCACTGAATCACCTCCTAGATCATCTATACATGATATAGTCTTATGGTAACACTCCAATCTGGATTTATGTGTAGACAACCAGTCCATGCCCAAGATGACTCCATATGAACCCAACTAAAGGATACGAATATCTGACGTAGTGGTTGATGCGCCAGAATTAGCAGGAACTTGACAAGGTCATAACATGAGCTCCGGTGTCCGTTTGAGTCAGTTTTTTTTTAAACCACATGTTTTGATGAGATGAACACAGCGGCAACCTACCCTACCAGTTGGGGCAAGTTTTCGACATGTTTTTGGGCCCTAAATCCGCCATCTTGAGGCCAGAAATTAGGATTTAAGTTATACTTCGGTTTTTTCCTATTTTTGGGCATTAGTTAATTTTAGTCTATTAATTGCATTATGAGTTAGAAAGTTGGAAATTACTCTTATTTAGGGATGTAGAAGGTGTGTGGAAATTTTTTTTCCCATAGGAATAAGCATGCGAACTTACTAAGAATAGCAGGTTCTAGTAAACTGCTAAAAATAGTAATTTCTGCCACCTAGAGTAGATTTAGTCAGAGTTAGCTAGAGTTTACTTGGCAACTCGAGTTGGGAGTTGTTTTCCTATTTAGGAAACATTGTAATTCATTATTTGATAACAAATAAGGAGATATATTTTCTTTTGGAGTTCATATTATTTGCAGTATATTTGGTTTGTTCTTAATTTGGCTACATTATCTGGTATCATAGCTAGTTTGAAGTATTTTTTTAAAAAAAATGGCAGGAAGAGGAAGAGTAAGAGGAGGTGGTATTACCCAGATGAATAGAAATATGCAAGATCTGTAGAGACAAGTTGCTACGCTTGCTGCAATGATAACCAAAGAGGAAATCAAGGTGGAGATGACACAGATGAAGAAGAAGTTTGTGAAGAGGAGGAAACGCAAGCACCACCATTAGCTTTCGAAGAAAGGATGCTTCGAGCATTAGAAGGAAAGAATGATAGGATAATATTTGATGTTTTAGAGTATGGTGGTAGTCTAAAACAAGAGGAGCTGATAGACTGGTTGACTAGCATGGGAAATTTTTTTGAGTGGAAGGCTATGTCAGAAGAAAAGAAGGTAAAATTTGCATGCACAAAATTGAAAGGTCATGCTATGTTATGGTGGGATCACTTACAAAAAGAGCGGTCAAGAAAGGGGAAAGAAAGAATTAGGACGTGGAGTAAGATGGAGAAGAAGCTGAAAGATAAATTTCTCCTTGTGGATTATGCACAAACCCTTTACAAGAGGTTTCAGAATCTCAGACAGAACTTACAAACAGTGCAAGAATACACAGATGAGTTCTGTAAGTTGTCCATTCGTGTAGAGCATGAAGAAACTGAGGAAAAAATGGTTGTAAGGTATGTTAATGGATTAAAATTTTCTATTCAAGATGAGATAAGTATGCATAGTATTAAAAGCATGGAGAATGCCTATCAATTAGCCTTAAAGGCTGAGGAAAAACAAAATCATCAAAGTTTTAGGAGATCGCCTGGAATGAATAGGGGGGCCTCAATTTCCTTTCAGGGACGAGCTAGTTTTAGCCAAGGTAAGGGAGAATCATCTCGTGGATTGGAAAAGCAAGAGGATACGAGACAAGATTTCCAAAATCAACAAAGAGGTAGAGGATTTCCTAGGGGCAGAGGATATGTCAGTGATAGAGGATGGGAGGCTCCACGAAGACCATTTGTTTGTTACATATGTGGTGAAGAAGGGCATTGAGATTTTGAATGCCCGCATACTTATACACATGAAAAAAGGCAAGGAGATGCTCCAAGAGTAAATCTTGTTGAAGCTGAGCAAGTAAAAGATGAACAGGACCTAGAAATTCCATCAGATGTTGGAGAAACTCTGATGATCAAGAGGACGATGCTTTCTCCAAGAAAGGAGGTCAAGGGGGATGCATGGCTGCGTACAAATATTTTCATAACAAGATGCACTTCAAGAGGAAAGGTATGTAATGTTATTATTGATGGTGGTAGTTGTGAGAACATGGTTTCAAATGAGATGGTTGATAAATTGGGTCTGCATTGTGAGTAGAATCCTAACCCTTATCGTATTGCATGGTTTAAGAAGGGTAATGAAGTTACTATTGATAAGATATGTTTAATAAGATTTTCTATTGGTGAGCTAAGAATATTTATTTTTTGGGAATCACTGATACCCTAAATTTCCTACACCTTTGAAATACTTTCCAGGTGAAAGAGGCAGTCTGCTATGTTCTTCGAGAAGATAGTGATATCATCTAGATTATAACTAGCACTATATTACTGATTAAGCCTTTGAATGCCATATCCATAGTTTGCTGAAATGTTTCTCTGGCATTTGACGGTCCAAATGGCATCTTTTTGTAACCATATGTGCCCCATTTAATGGTGAAGGCTTCCTTGAAATGATCTTCTTCTTTCACCATTATCTGATTATAGCCTGAATAGCCATCTAGAAATGAAAATACACTCAGAACCGGCCAGAACCTGTGAAATTTGTTCCATTGATGGAAGTGGATAATGATCCTTGAGTAATGATTTATTTAGATCACAGAAGTATACACATAAATCTGATTTATCCATCTCTCTTTCTCACTGGCACCAATTTTTCAACCCAACTTGAATGTTTGATAGGAAAGATGATGCTAGCTTCAATCAATTTGTTCAAATCTTTCCTTATGCGAGGTTCAATGTGGGGATTCACTGTCCTTTGCTTTTGTCTGATGGACTTGGATTCTAGATCTAGATCAATAGTATGGTGTGCCAACTTTGGGTTGAAACTTTTTAAATCCTTATAAGTCCAAGTGAAGACATCTAAGAATTCTTGGAAAATTTGAAAAAATTTAGATTTCTCCTATGGGGTACTTATTTTTCCAATTTGCAATGTCGTGCCTTCATCTATTGAAATGGGTTTTGAATCTTGACCCTTTACCTGAATTTTTTCCTTCTCCTTCTAGAATTCATCATTTGGGTTGAATATTGACTCCAAAGTTACAAGTCCTTTTGGTAATATGTTCATTCTCAGCTACACCACTTGGTCACCATACTGTTGTTCTAACTTGTCTTGATTTCTAGCAGAGAACTCAACTTCTTCTTGTAGGAAATTGACAATTTGTTGATCATTCTTTAAGAATTTCAATATTGAGTTATTATCTGTAACAACTGGTCTTACAATCACTTTTATGTGAGGCTGAGATTGTTCACTTTTCTTATGGTGTGGGAATGGAAATGTTTAGATGGATTCAACTCTTTCAGGATCAATTATTAGTCCCTCCTTTGACACAATGTTTTCTAGGATCTTTCCTCTGTGAGCTAAGAATATGTATTTTTTGGGATTCAATGATACCCCCAATATCATACAACTTTGAAATACTTTCTTGAGGTGAAAGAGGTGGTCTGCTGTGTTCTTCAAGAAGATGGTGATATCATCTAGATATGCTAGCACTATATTATTGATTAAGCCTTTGAATGCCATATCCATAGCTTGCTGAAATGTTTCTCCAGAATTTGATAGTCCAAATGACATCTTCTTATAAGAACATGTGCCCCATTTTGTGGTGAAGGCTATCTTGAATTGATCTTCTTATTTCACCATTATCTGATTATAGCCTGAATAGCCATCTAGCAATGAAAAACTTTCAGAACCAGCACAACCCTCAAAATTTGTTCCATTGATGGAAGTGGATAATGATCCTTGAGTGATGATTTATTTAGATCACATAAGTATGCACAAAATCTGATTTATCCATTTCTCTTTCTCACTGGCACCAATTTTGAAACCCAACTTGAATGTTTGATAGGAAAGATGATGCTAGCTTCAATATGTTTGTTCAACTCTTTCCTCATGAGAAGTTCAAAGTGGGGATTCAATGGCCTTTCTTTTGTCTGATGGACTTGGATTTTAGATCCAGCTCAATAGTATGTTGTGCCAAATTTGCATTGAAACCTCTTAAATCCTTATAAGTCCAAGTGAAGACATCTGGGAATTTGTGGCAAAGTTGAACAAATTCAGATTTCTCCTGTGGGGTACTTATTTTTCCAATTTGCAATGTCTTGCCTTCATCTATTGAAATGGGTTCTTAATCTTCACCTTTTACTTGAATGTTTTCCTTCTCCTTCCAGAGTTGATCATTTAGGTTGAAGATTGACTCCAAAGTTAGAAGTCCTTTTGGTAATTTGTTTATTCTCAGCTACACCACTTGGTCACCATACTCCTGTTCTAAATTGTCTTGGTTTCTAACAGAGAACTCAACTTCTTCTTTTAGGAAATTGAAAATTTGTTGATCATTCTTGAAGACTTGCCATCTTGTGTTATTATTTGGAACAACTGGTCTTACAATAACTTGTATGTGAGGTTGAGATTGTTTACTTTTGATATTCTCTACAACATTAAATGTTGATCTGATCGCTGCCATTCTGGCTGTTGTTTCATTCTCCTTTCTCGGGATGGAATTGATGCTAAAATATTCAAAATATTCAATGATATCCCATACCTAGTTCTTGTAGTTCTTCAATAGATCATTCTTTACAACATTTTATCCTATGACTTGGTTAACAATCAACTCACTATCTCTAAATACTTGCAAATTCTTAATACCTCTCTTTCTTACCCAATGCAATCCATGAACTAAGGCTCCATACTTAGATGTGTTATTTGAGAAAGAAAACTGGAAATGGAAAGCTGAGTAATATTTTGTACCTTATGGTGAAACGAGCATAGCTCCTCCTCCAGCACCTTATCTACTCCTTGAGCCATCAAAGAACAGTTTCCATACTTTGTTATCATCCTTTTGGTTTGGCTTGGTGATGCTAGGGAGAGGATGATTCTCTTCATGAAAACAATAGACTCCTAGTTCGGATTCCTCCATTTATTTGTAAGGGTTAAAATCATGTCTCTTGTTTTCCCATTCATCAAGAGTCAAGTCCAGAATCCATCTGATTTTGGTATCTGCTTCATGGGTGCTTAGATAATCCTTTTGATCAAATGTTGAACAATTTGCATTAATTGGACTCAGTACATGAGGCTATATGTGAAAGTTTGCAATGGGATCAGATCTGATTGTTCCATACCTTGTTTTGAATAACATGTGTGACCAATCAGTAAACAAATAACCTCCAATTTTAGTAGTGAAGTCTCTTGACAAACACAATGCAAAGAGTGGTGGCAAGTATATGACTGATACATCTTGCAAGACAGTCACATTGGGACATGTATGCAATGTGAGGCTCAAACATTTGATTACTCCAACCGTTGTTACTGTTGTCCCAAACTAATTGCACCACACCTTTAGAGATGACTTCATATTGAAGGCCCAACTGATCAGCTATTTGTTTCAACATGACTGAGCTACTTGCTCCCAAATCAATCATGCAATTATGCACCAACTTATCTCCAATGATTAATGAGATATATGAATGGAGGGGGCTTCAAATTTTTACCTTTGTGATCTCCATGATTTCCTTCTTGATGAGATGCATTGGTAAGCACCTTTTCTTGTTGATTAGGTGGCTGATTTGATACTGACCAATTCACCATAGAAGGTTGCAATAGGTCTCTTTGTCTTGGGATAGCTAATGAATCCCACATCGAAATGTTTATATTCATTTTCTTCATCTACTTCAATGATGTTGATGGAGTTGAGCTATCTCTCAGCTAACCCTTGCCTTGCACATTCCTCTCCTGTACATGGGCTATTACAACTGGCACTTGAGTTGGTCTAGAAGGTGGCTTGGGCTAACCATGCACATTAAGAGCTGAACTTTGACTGATAACACCTTTTGGAGTAATAGGAGGCTGCCGATCATTTGAATTGAATGAATTTCTTTCTCCAATATTCCTTTTCTTGGACCATGTATTAGATGCTATACTTTGAGAAGGGGATTGATTTATACCACATAAATCTTCAAACTACCAATTGAAAAGTGTGGTCTCATTTGAAGGTGCCTTTTGAGTGACTTCGTGCTGCTGATTTCCTTCTTGGCATGTCTCTTGTTCCACAACAGTTGTTGTCACCATAAGAGCTTGATTCAAAGCACCATTGAAACACATTGACTGATTATGAGGTTGATTACATGGAAAGCAACAGTCATACTCTTGAGCCATGTTATTTTGTATTGGTACCAAAGCTCTAGACGCGGATGCAACATTAGGATTGTGAGACTGGTATAGTTTATTAACAGGAGGCTTGACTTGATTCTGATTTGCAGCTTGATTGGGTGGCCTATTTGACTGATATGGAGGTCTATTGGGTTGAGTTTGAGGCTGATATGATCTGAAATTTTGAGCTTGCTACCTCTTAAGTGTCACCAACTCATTACCCAAGTTTTGCAACTACTTCATGACTTCTTGGAGCTCATTTGAGGTGCTAGAAGATGAGGTAGAAGATTCAGTCAAAATCTAATTTCTTGGAGTAGGAATAAGAGCTAATGTGGGAGCTTGACTAGTGTTTGGAGCTTGTATTTCTGGATATAGAGGCATGGGTGGCCTAGGTGCAATTTTACCAACTTGAATCAAGCAATTTTCATCTCTAATAACAATGTTATAATCTGCGGGTAAAGTTATACCTCCCATGGATTGAATCATCATGGAAATATAAGAATTTAAAGCTTAAGGAAGTATAGAAAAGAACCTTCAGCTATTGGTCTCACGGCCAATGGGATCATATCCCACATCTGCTGGAATCTAGAGTTGAAGTTGGTCAACTGTTCATTAGGTGTTGTCTTGATTGTTGTCAGCTGTTCCAACAAAGATAGATTATCCCCCTTTTCTCCAAATTGATTATGAAGGGATGTGCATAGATGATCCCAATTATGGATAGACCCTGTTGTTTACTTCTAAACCATTGTAAAGCTTTAAATTTAAAGGAGGATGCCAATAACTTAACAACAATGTCAATTTCAACAATCTCATGAATTGCACAGACATTTGTAATGTCTTGGATGTGGTCAATCATAGTTATCTGGTTCTCTCCAATGAAGTATGGAATGTTCTTCAATGCTACAATTGGAATTGGATTTTGTGCATTAAGAGAAAGCAGGATGCTTCCAGTGAAGTTGACATAAGGATTGGGTTACACTGTCTTGATTGGTCGAAGAACTCTCGTTGATTGCATAAAAGGCGTAGTAGGTGGAGGTGTTGAAAAAGTTTTGTTTGGTGGAGATGGAGACCTTTGAGCTCTTCTTCCTCTTCTTGTTCTTTCAAGAGACAAGTGCAGATAGACAAACAATCCTTCTTCTCTTATTCTTGGCCTTGTCTGAATTCTTCTCATGAATCTACCAAGCTTGCACTTCTGAAACCAGTGGATTTTTCCCTTTTTGGAGTCGTCAAATGTGTAATTTTAGGGCTTCTTACAAGCCAGAAACTTACAACACGTGCACATCAACCTTGTTGTAATAAAAATGAGGACTTCTTTGTCCCATCGGGTGTGCCAAAACTGTTATCTCTTAATCACAACACCCTATGGTTTGCACAAGTGTGTATGCTTGATCTCACAATGTGATTGGATAAAATGGGTACTATCTCCAAGTTTTGGGATTTTCTACTTGAGATAGACCTCCAGAGAAAGTTGGTTCTTACTCCTAAACTACCTCCTACAATCTACTCTAGTGATGGAAAAACTATCTAATCCTAATCTAACTTTCCAAAGGACCAGGGAGAGAGAATGCATGGAAAAAAATCCTACACTGGAGTGGTGATACACTATAAAAGGAGGGAATGAGGATAGCTTTCCAATTTGTGAAAAATATAAGCAAAAATGCATACTAGAAGAGGCTGATAACAGTCCTCCACAATCTGGCAAATGCATTCACAACCATAGTTCCATACATACATAATAATAATGAATCCATGCAACAACATATAGATAGACATAGTATATATGTAATGAGATTGAAGGGGCAAGAAGAATGCAAACCAAACACAATAAGGGAAATGATATCCATCGAAGTACTTGCATCTAGTGATGTTCCATGAAATATGCACAGTTCAATCTATTACAAAATAAGGGCCTAGATCACCATGCAAAGAGTCCAATACAAGGCCTACAACACATTGGCTTCACAAAACAATTTTTGACAAATTTTTGCTACTCAAAAACTATCCTCCCTTTATAATGAGCCTAACACTCCAATTTATAGAAATTTCTGAGAAGAGAGAGAGAGAGGGAAAATAAAATCCTGAAATCTGTCTTTCAACCACTTGCAAGATCTAGTAAAGGAAGTGAAATGATGTTCTGTTTCTTGAAAAAGGCTCACCATACTGTCCCATGACTTGCAGCAGTGAGAAATGTCAGCCCATGCTTCATTTAATGCACCCAACTACCAAATAAAACATTGTTCTGAACTGGGAATGTTTTCTACAAACTTACCATCAATTATTTATCAAATCCTGAATTTATTAATTTTTGTGCATTGGTCTTGGAGCCACAATTCCAATGGTATCAATTTTGTGTGATTTCTTTGAGAAATGCAAAAGATATGACATTCTACGTGGAGGTAGTTGTTTTGGATTTGCCAGGAATTTCTGTCATTTAACGAGACTGGGTATTTAATTAACTAGAGCTGGATATGTTTCTTTTATTTTCATATATCTACCCTCATTAAAATTAAGAAATCCAATTTTTGTGGTGTAGAGGATGTCAATGCCCATGTTTGAAAAGTCCAATTTTGTGAAAATTGAAGCTCTAGATCAAACGTTATGGCCTTCTGAAGTTTGGGAGTCAACCTGCAAGGCACGGAAGGGAAAAAGAGGGAAGGCACGTGTGTAGGTGTGTAAACATTCTAGGAAGGTTTATCTGCATAAAGGCACATAAATACAGGGCATGCAGGTGTTCAACTAAAGGAGGAGCGGCTACATTCTCAATTTGCAATTGAAGTACTTGCAGAGGAAGAGCGTGGGCTATGCCAATTTTAGGAAGAAAAGAAGGGCATGTCCGAGGATGAAGGGATAGATTAAATAAGTCAAGTGTGTGGAGGAAGGCACAAATAAGGGAGAAATGGAAGGGGGAAGAATGTGAAGGGAGAAGTAAGAAGGCCTGTGAGGGCATGGATGGATTGTAGTCTCAAGAAAGCGCACGCATTTGCATGTGCAAGCTGAAAGAGAGGCAAGTGATAGAATGCGTATGCAGGCATGTAAGAGCGAATGCTAGAAAAGAATTCATATATTGCAGAAAGATAAGTATGGAAGTAGGGCACAAATGGATCACAACATGATAAGGGCACACTTGGTAACAAAGAAAAGTTAGGGAATAGTGACAAGGAAACTTGACTTAGTCAATTTGGAAAGCGTCTGTAGTAGGGAGGCACAAAGGAATTGCAAGGCACGTGGAGTAATGCAGAACAATTACAACCTATGTAAAATGCCAACTATGAGAAATAATCACTATGGTTCACAACTTGAAATGTAAAGCATCATAGTCAGAATGAAGATACACCCTTAGCCAAACTAACTAGGAGGTTATTTGGATATTAATACACATACTCCTTTGAACGCGCTCCTCAAAGATCTTCCCAAGTAACTGTCTATGAGTATACAATGGAGCTTCTTCTCCTCATTTCCTCCACCAAACACATGCTCCATCCCTCAGAAGATGGACATCAACATGATTTTTGTGTTACTAGTACATGGGTAGAGCTTGAAGCACACACTTAAGCTCACTAACCAATTTCTCTTCATGAAAACCACCTGTATCTCCAGAATATGAGATGGGTGTAGCTTAAAGATCTCCCTGATATGGTCTTAGATAATGACTGATGACCCCTAGGTCTCTCTACATGCTTACTCCCTCTTAGCCTAGGGCTCTTGAGATATGTCACTATGTCCTAAATCCTATGTCTCCATGTCCCCTCTGCATTGACTCTGGTCTAGCTGACTCCACTGCAGATTTCTCTTCCCTATGCTCCTTATTATCGCATCATCCAAGTCAAGGAGATGCACAAGCCTAAACTGATGGCTCCCTATCCTGTCTTAGTCAAGTCATCCTCCTAAGGATCCTTATGTAACTCATTTACGTCCTGAAGCGTTTGTAATATCTAAGGTAGAATAGATCTACAACTTGATCTAGTGGTGGTAACTCTAGATCTACGTGTACAAGAACCCCTCGTCTCTTCCACGCCTCTTGGATAGACCATAGGTGAGAGTTTTTTCATCATTCTAGGTTTTATTCAAGTTTTCTATGTTTACTATATTATACAATTATCAGACAATGTTGTTTTCTAGGTTTAAAAATATATTTGCACTAGGTTAAATTTTCATGTCTCGATTTTTCTAACTGTGCCCAAGGGTCCAAGCTTTGAACCCACATTGCTCTGATACCAAGTGTAATGCCCACTAAATTTCCCACATGAAATCCAAGAACAACCTAGGGCAAGCTAGAAAAATTATGGAATAATTTTTTTTGAATAGTGTGCTTGCAAAAAGGTTTCGAAATAACAGTTGTCACATTCTTGTTTCTAAGTTACTTTAAATTAATAATATAAATTTCCTTTTTAATCCCCATTATAATAAAATAATAAAAATCTCTCAATACCTTTTAATAAACTTAGTTAGTCTAAGGCATGGTTTAGGTTTCCCCTAAATGTTATTTTGATAAACATTTAAATTCCACTATAGTCAAACTTGCACAAATTAATCCCAAGGGTAAAGGGGTCTATTTAATTAAATACTAAAGTTATATTAATCCCACAAGGTGACAAGGTTTAAAAACAAATAACAAGGTCCTTAATTTAGCACAAGGGTTAGAAAAATAATACCACCCCTACACAAATAAAGTGGCCCCCTAAAAAGTCAACCCATGCATTTTAAATTTTAAATTTGAATTTTCTCTCACCCACTCCCCACCTACTTTTTGTAGGGATGAATCTCATCCATTGGATGGATTCATTTGGGGCCACAAGATCTAGGGATTCAACTAACCCTAAGTTTTCTTATGAAAGACTTCTTTCTCTTTTGTTTGACTTATTATTTCTTTGTTTTGTTTTGCATAGTGGTGGAGGAGGATGAGGAAGCCATGAGAGGCCACCTCAAGATTTTGGATGGATACACATGCTTCATCTATTTTCTTGTTTTATTTATACCCTCACCTAGCGTATCAATGTATTTATTTATTTTTTTTATCTCCTTATTTAAATATTTCCCAAATGGGCATATGGTTTTTTCCCCATTTTAGAGAAAAAAAATCTAAAATGGTGATTGTATTTATTTGGGTAGAGTATATATACATATATACACACACATATACATATACATATATAATATATATATGTAATATTTTATTTAAATATAAAATTAATATTGAAATGGACCGCGATAATATTGGATATTCTAGTGCATGTGTGTATATATATAATATATTATAATGGTATATATCCCATACATATGTGGTTGGGTGCATATTTAAATAATATAATAGGGTCGGCGAATAACAATTATTTACAGTCCGCATAATGATACACAGTCCATGTGGGTATAACTAATGGGAGTTTTGTATTGAATGTGATCATTTTTTAAATATAGTTGTTGTTTGGGGGGGGGGAGGGTCACCGACCCCACCCCCCATCCCATTTATTATTAATGGGGTGGGGGTGGGGTCGGTGACCCTCCCCAACACATCCCCCTATTCCCTTATTACATATTAATAATACAGGCGCACCTCAATTATGTTAATAGCAACATATATTTATTTTTTCATTGTTTAAATTACAATATTATTTTAATAACAAAAGTTTTATTTTATTAAATTGTTATTGATAATAAATATTATTATATACACACACACACACACACACATATACACATATTATATATATATATATTGTTATATATATATATATATATAAATATCACAATATTATTCATCAATAACAACATTAATATATTATAATAACTAATATATTATAATATCATCTTTTAATATTAATAATATATTAATATTATTAATGCTAATATTAATAATATTCTAATATTAATACTACTATTATAATAAGTAATAATAATTTTATTTTAATACTATCAGCTATTTAAATTGCACTAAATTTTTTTCCTAAAAATTTGTATGGATATATAAGATTTGATAAGAGATTTTCAAGCCTAAATTTCACTTTTTATATTAATTACAAAGGTTTAAAGGTAAATTCTATAATCACTTGATAATAAATTTACATACTCCAATGAGCTAAGGTCTAAGTTGTAAACAATGCAATTTCTTTACTCAACTAGATTTAAAAAGGAAATATGATCATTTGTTGACAAAACAAGACAATCAAAGATTTAAGTTTTTCCAAACTTTTCCATAAAGTTCACATGAATTTTGGGCTTTCAACCAATACAAGGAATGAACAAATATAATTTACTTTCTACTCTATATGTCTTTCATGTAATACAATGGAAGTAACTATTTCTTTCTTTTACAAACTACAAATTTCAACCATTCTCACAAGCAATTATAACAAGATTTCTCATAGTTTTAAAATAAGAACTACTAATTTTCCAATAAGAAATATACACCCATTTGAGACAAAAAACCAACTAAAATGAGGACTAAGTAGTTTTCCTTTCAATCTAAATTCCATTATACAAAATCTTAACTCACTAAAATTTATTTCTCTTTCAACTTCATTTCCATTTTATCAAACTTGTTTCACTAAAAATGCCTTTCATTCCCACATACATTACAACCTTAATAACCAATAATCAATACAATTTTTCTTTCAAAAATAATACAATAATTCTTCCACTTGAAGTGGGAGTTTTACAAGAAGGTAGCTACAATAGAGGAATGTTTAGTCTTCTACAAGTGCTCAAAGTATCAAATCTCAACAAGGCTCCATCTTTCTTCACTTGTTCACAACAAAAAAAATGGGGGAGAGGCAACACTCTCCACCCAACCAAAACTCCAATGAGAAGAAGAAGAATTCTTCTCATTGGCCCCCGAGCCCCAACCACAAGGAAATAAGGGATGGATCAAACACATGGAAACTATACAATGCTTCCACACTTACTTTCAAGAAACAAACACACAAGAAAGATAACCACACAAAAGAACTCATTTTTTAAGAAGCACAACAACTTCCCAAAACAATGGCTCTAAAATAAGCCAAGTAGAGATAGGAATATGGGGATACCCTTGTGCCTCCCAAGGGTTTGGATGCCCACCTCTAAAATCCTCCAAAACACAATCAACCCCAAAATATCTTATGCCTCCCCACAACAACAAATATATGTCTCTTATGCCTCCCTCTCTCTTATGGCTCCCACAATGCACAAAATAACAAAATAGAACAAGGTGGGGCATCCAAAACCCACTCCCTCCTAAACACACAAAGAAAATCTTATGCCTCCCCACATATTTCATCCCCATTTCACCATCTCAACACAACCTAAGGTCAATTTACTACCCAACACTTCAAACAAGAACACACATCCATACAACACATATCATAGAAGAAAGAAAGAAGAAAACAAGAGTGCAAGACCCTACCTTGCCATGGTAAAGCTCCACTTTTCAAGAAAGTCCCAAAATATTTCAAATTCAAGAAATTCCAAGCTCCCTTCAACTCCAACAAGCAAGCACTCCAAAATCCAAGATCCAAAAGCCAAGAAAGTAACCCCATTTACTTCCCAAAAATTCCAATAAATAGAAAAGAGGAAGAGGGAGATGATGTGGCTCCATGTAGGATGCCACATCATTTCTTCTCCATCCCACATCACCCAAGTCAAACCCATACCCCAAGGCATAATAAATGGGTGGTTGAGAGGTATGACAAACCTCTTACACACACCACTCCAACCCACACCCTTTAAGGACTAAAATTAAACACATGTAAGAAAGTGCAATTAAAACTCACCTTTTTCCTTCCAAAACACATAATGGGGTCTATTTTTGACCCCCAAACCCATAGGTAGGGTTGGTATAAGAAATTAAGAGGTGTGGGACAAGTTTAACTTGTCCCACAAGCCTCCAAAATTGGCCCTTAAGGCCAAATCCGAATTTCCAAGATGAGGTAGAGTGTACAACACTCAAGATCACATACACTCAACTTAAAACACATAAACCAAAGAACCATCTAATCTAATAAATGACTTATTTTTTCCCATCCATAATTAGTTTAGTAACATGATTAATTTAACTAATCTAGACACATAAATTAATTAATGATAAAAGGGAATTACATCACCATAAAATCACATACTCTAAAATTAAATAAAGGAAAAGAAAAGAACAACACACAAACCCCTTGGTCACAATTGGAGGTCATCCCCCCATGGGACCCCCTAACAACAAATAAAACACACACAACATAACACAAGTTGCCATGGTGACCATTTTCGTATCCACCCAGTATTCCGTTGTGGTTGGTCTCTAATCCCCCTTTGATTGTTGTGATATAATTACCTACAAAAATCACACAATACCTCCTTCGGCCTCGTGGCCACATCAAAACATCCAAGATAAAATATATGCATATAAGTCAACAATCATACATACATAAATTAAATCATCATATAGGAACATAATATTACTATTTTAAAATTTCAACAACATCTCAATTCTATATTTCATCAATACCAATAAGATCACAAGATTAGTTCACTGCTAAATCCTACTCAATATGACAAAATGTCGAATGTCAGAAATATATAAATATGTCAACAACACATCATCATCAATATAAAATGTCTCTCTAATAAAATCCACACAAATCATACTATGAATCGAAATCCATCAATAGTCAAAGTATCTCTATCATCTAATCATCATGCTAAGACAAAATGATACAATAATATCCATGTATATAATGGTACCCAAATTTGTTCTCCTTTTCAGTCTGAGCAGCATCAGAGATATGGCATGAAGCTTGAAGTCAGATAGATCATGATGTGTGTCATTTTGTAGCCAGGGGATGTGATCTAACTGGCACTCAGATTTGTGGAGAGATGGATAGCACTTTGAAAGGATTTTGATCTAACCCTCACTATTTTAGGTTGTGCCTTTCAACCAAGGTAAGAGAACCTATATTGTAACCTCTGTTTTATGAAGGAGGTGGAGATATCCTTTTATGCATATTGTATGGAGATGGCCTTGGGAAAACATGATCAACACTTCCATTATTCAAACTCAACACAGTTGTCACTACTAAATGATGGAAATGCTTTCAATGACAAGGCAAGGGTTACTAGAGACATTGGTAATCCTGATTTGCCTTGTGCATTTTTGTAAATGGATTAGATTCTTTTGTTGACACACAATGCAATGCAGGGGTAGTATGGGTAGGATTAGTTGTTTGAATGAATTTTTTGGTGGGGTGTTGACAAGACAAACTGGGATATATCAGATCTTTGACAACCTCTACAATACTTGAACAACTATCAGATAAAATGCTTCAAATAATCAGGATATTCTTTCAACCAGAAGAGGCATAAATGGAAGCCCAGGTTGCACTCTTCACACAATCTTTGAGAATTCACCACAAAATCTTGAAGTAAAGAACTCAATTAAACACAAAAATCCATGATCAAACCACACCTAAGGTACCCCCAAAGGCTTACAAGCAATCTCTGCAGTCAAGGAAGGTAAAGTGATTTTAAATTTGTTTATCTCTTTATCAGATGAAGGCTCTTCTGAACATGAGATTGCAAATGCCACTAAACTATCAATAAGAAATGGAGATTCTGTGTGATTTCTAAAGACTTTCAATGCAAGATTGCAACAAGAACAATGAAAACTATTTGCAGGCATTTAAAAATGATAACAGACATCATATTGCCCAGAAAAACACAGATTAACTCAAAAGCTTGTTAGATTCATCAGCAGGGGAGAGTTTCATGAACAATCTCAGAGCTGTGTGATGGCTATACACTTGTAACCAACTCACATACATGAAGATCCAACACAGAAGAAATTATTTTGGTTCTTTGGTGGGTTTTTTCAGAAAAAATGAGCTTTCTCTTAGAATTTGCTCATGATTTTTAACTTCCCAACCCTTTACAATTTCTCCAAAATGCATTATATACCTCATGCCATATTGGAGCCTTCTTTCCCAAGAAAATAATATGCCATGGGATCAAGTTTGTTACAAAACAATTCATGATTCATTCAATGAAAATGACATCAAACAGAAAAACATTCGCAGGTTGCCAGGTGTGCCCAAAAAGATTAAATCATTACAAATATCTGGATCATTATCCATCCTGGAGGCATGTTTTTCATCATTGAGGCATGCAAACACCTTTTACTCATCATTTTCACCTTTTTACCTTTTCAAATTACCTCTGCAACTTTTGATTTTGTCATTTCACGTGTTTGCTCGGGCTGGGGCAAAAAATTACTTCAAAAACATCTCAAATCAAAGAATTAAGCCATGAAAGTGATGCCAATGATCCTGGAAGGCCAAGACGACACAAAATCACTATAAATTTGATGAATTTTGATGCAAAAATCATGATTCCAAGCTTCCTGGAGCTCCCATGGCGGTCAAAACAAATGGATGCACAACAACCATCGATCTTATCCATCTTTGTCCTTTTTAATCTGGGCCCTCCACGTGGAAAATGCGGATTACTGAAATTGGGATCATGATTTTGACTTTTTACATTTTTTGGAAAAATGGAAAATTTTGACACCCCTCCGCCCTTGAAATTTGGAGTTGACACGTGGCATATGGTGGGTCCCATTGAAATCGTGCTTCAATTTTGCACATTTTGACCTCTCTTGGAAATTGGGAAAAATTTCACTTTTTTCCCCGCGGGCCCTGCACACCCGATTTCTCCCTCGAATGTCGCTTGAGCTGACACGTGGCACATGGTGGGTCCCATTGTCGGCTTCAATTCTGCATTTTGACCTTTTTTGGAAAATTGGAAAAAATTCACTTTTCCTTCCACCGGGCCCCTACCTCCAATTTCTCCCTCGCCACATGTGTCTCCTTGTGATTCGTAAACGCTTTTTTATTTTAAGCCCTTTTTGCAAAAGGGAAAAAATTCCTTTTTGCCTCCTCGGCCAGCCCGCCAACCCACCTTGTCCTCTGCCACGTGTCCATCCTTGATTTGCTAGTGGGCCAGCGCTTAAAATTTTGATTTTAAGCCTTTTTTGAAAAAGGGAAAAAATTCCCATTTACCTCTTTTGCCTCCCTTGATGCCACGTGTCCTCCTCTGATTTGAGGACCCGCAAATTTCATTTTGAAACTTTTTTTAAGCCAAAAAAATTCTCCCTTTGACCTTCACGGCCCGCACTTCCCTCTGACCCTGTTGGACACATGTCCACCTGTGATTCGGCCAATTTGGGCCAGGCTCAAAATTTTACTTTTAAACCCTTTTTTTGGAAAAAAGGGAAAAAATTCCCTTTTTCCTCCGTCAGCCCGCCCCCGACCTTTGCCTCAAAATGTGCTGCCACGTGTCCTCCTCTGATTGGAGAGTGGGGGAAAAATGATTTTGAAACTTTATAGAATTAGAGCCAAAAAACTCTAAGTCCCCCCTCGGCCCACTCCTCCCTTTTTGGTCTTTTAGGACATGTGTCCACTCCCGATTGGTTGCGGGGCCTTGGACCAATTGTTGACTTTAAATTTTGTACAAAATAAGGTCAAAAAACCTTAAGGGAATCTGACCACCCACCATCCCACCTGCCAATCAGAACATGCCACGTAGGCAAATTTGGAAAAAATGGGTCCCTAGGCCCAACAATGCCCCATTTGCTTGAAAAGGTGAAAAATGAAAAGTTAGAACACTTCCCCACCTTTCCTCAGCCAATGAAAACCCGCCACATTGTTGCCAATACCTTCTGAGGATGAATTTGATGGGAAAATGATGCCCGTCTGACCGTCAAAACGTAAAAAATTCAGGGATGCCCTAGAATTCAATTTTTTCACCAAGGATGGCAGATTTTTTTTTTTGAATCAACTGAACCATGATTTTTACAACATTTTCGACCTCTAGGATTTGGATTTTCAAATACAAACAAGTATGAATTGATCAATTTTGATTTTTCCATGATCTGGCAAAGGGAAAAATGACATAGCCCACAAAATTGGAAAAACTAGGGCACAGAAAAGGGAAAACTTGGATTATTCTTTCAAATTAGGGAAAAAACATGTTTATGAGCATTCTTAAAGCATTCAACTAGGAGGGGAAGAATTTCAGACCATCAATTCAAAGGGTAAAACATTTTTTGAGCACATACAGATTTGAAAATTTAGGGCAACATGGTGCAAGCTCAAAAATGGCACCAACATCGGCTCTTGCTTGGGGATGGGCACTCCCAGTGAGTGCCACAAGGACAAAACGTAGACCAAGTGCCAAAATATCCATTGGGCAAAGGAGTCAAGAGCCAAAATCACCAAAAACTAGCTGAGAACCTGACAAAAATGGCTGCCACACAACAAGGGCAAACCACAAACCAACAAAACACCAAAAACAAAGAGAAAAAAACCAAACACTATACAACTGTACAAGCTGGTGCATACCTCAAATTTGGGGATTAATCCAAGAAATGCTTCAAATGTCTGCCATTAACAAGCAGCTCCAACAATTCCCCATCTAAATCCTTGAGAAAGAAGCTATGTTCACCAATTTTGATATCAATGGCATAATGGCCCATCCATAATGCATCAAATTTTCCATGCTTGCCCTTGTCTTCATGCATACTATCCCACAACAAAACCAGATCTCCAACATTGAAGGCTCTAGGAGTGACCTTCTTGTCAAACAATCTCTTCAATTTTTCCCTAAATCTGACATGCCTTTGATGGGATGCTCTTCTCTCCTCATCAAGCTCAATAATCTGATTGATCCTTGATTCATATGGGCCAAGCTCTTGATCTTCCAACTGTTGGGAAAACTGAAATGAAGATAATTGTAGGTACAAGGGCAGAAAAGCCTGAGTTCCATACACCAATTCAAATGTGCTTTTACTAGTAGCTCTTTTAGGAGTTATCCTATCATCCCAAACTACAAATTTCAATTGTTCACCCCATTTCTTCATGTTTTGCTCCAAGGTTATTCTAATGATCTTCAACAAATTCTTATTGCTGGACTCAGCTTGTCCATTCCCTTGGGGGTTATAGTTTGAAGAATAAGTCAGATTGATTCCATATTCATTGCACATTGCCATTAAAGGTTTGGCTCTAAAGCACATGGCATTATCAGCTACAATCTTGACTGGGACTCCAAATCTGCATATGATTTGATTCAACAAGAAGTCCATAACTATTTGGTGTGTTGCTTTCTTGGTGGGGATTGCCTCTACCCACTTTGTAAAATAATCAGTGGCTACAAGGATCCACTTATGGCCAGCACTAGAAGGATCTGAAATCTCACCAATGAAGTCCATCCCCCATTGCTTGAAAGGAGCTTCAATTGATACAGGCTGCAAAGGAAGGGAGCCTGAAGCTTTCAGTCTTCCAGAGAAACGTTGGCAACTATCACATTTTCTAACCAGCTGGGTTGCATCTTTGAAGAGAGTAGGCCACCAATAACCAGCTCTCAAAATCTTATGTGTTGTTACTCTTCCAGCAAAGTGTCCTCCACAAACTCCCCCATGGAAATCAACAACTATCTTGGGAGCTTCATCTTCAGTTATGCATTTCAAGAGGACACCTTCAGGGTTCTTCCAAGCCAGCCCAAGGTCTGTGATGATATATTTTTGAGAAGCCAGCTTGAGGGCTCTTTTCTGATTTTTATTTAAGTGACTAGGGCAGCACAGGTGTCTGAGGTAGAAGATCACATCTTTGTACCACTCAGAACTTACCAACTTTGCAAGAACATCTACCCTTTCTTCCTCTAGCTGATTCACTTCCACATTCTGCAAGTTGCTCTCAGCCATGAGCTTAGCAAGACCCAAACCTCTTACCAACTTTGTGGTTTGGATGTCCATATCATACTCCTGCAGTTTTTTCACCCATCTACATCTTTTACTTGAGATCTCCATCTCTGATAAGATGTCTTTCACCATGGTGTGGGGAACATATGCAACAAATTTTTAACTCAATATATAAGGCCTGAAAACTTTTGTTGCTTTCACCAAGGCAAATGCTTGTTTCTCCATGATTGTATACTTTAGCTCAGCTACTTGTAAAGCCTTACTAAAGAAGGCAATAGGCCTCTCAGCCCCATTCTCATCCTTTTGCAGCAAAATAGAAGCAATGGTATACTCAGAGGCAAAGGAAAATATTTGGAAAGGCCTCTTATAGTTTGGGGCTGCTAAAATAGGTGCATGTTTAAGTGCATCCTTAATTCCTTCAAAAGCTTGAATGGCAGCCTCCTCCCACCTGATAACTTGGTCCTTCTTTAGCATGCTTGTGATTGGAAGAGTCAACTCAGAAAAGTTGGAAACAAACCTTCTAATAAAATTAATTTGACCAAAGAAAGATTGGATGCCTTTCTTGGTTCTTGGGATAGGTACTTTGCTGATTGCTTCCACTCTCTCAGGGTCTATCATAACACCAGTTTTATCAGGCATGTTAAGCTCTTTCTATTAAATAGCTATGATTTTCATGAACCGTTTCAATAAATGAATTCTGTTTTTGGAAATTCATGGTTTTATGTAAATGTTTTTGTATGTTAATTTGGGGACTGTGATTTAAGTGCGAAATTGTCATTTAGAAATGATGCATACACAGAAAATTGTTGTTTCAGTTAAAACTATAAATGGGTATAAAAATCCTCCACTGTTGTTAGGGTTTCAAAGTAAATGTGCGTTCGGCTTTGTGGTCTTTTGCGGGTTGAACTTGAAAAATGTAACAGCGATAAGTATATTGTTCACTGAGTTTATATGCTTAAAAGGTTCTAGATTTCATAAATATTTGGACAAAACTTTTGTGGATCCATCCTTCCTTGCTGTAATACATTTAATTATGATGTGGTTCTCTTGAGATACGAGGTTCATTGTATCATTTTCACTACTATTGTTATGAAATATTATAAAGTTTCTCCTACTTTTCTTTCAATACCCGTGACTGAATGTTTGGAAATAACTTCTAGCTAAATATGGAAAGTATATCAAATTGTTTAACTGAGGGATTGGTGTAGAACATGCAGATTTTACTGTTTCCTTGAACTCATGGGTGAGTATAGGTTCTGTGAATTTAAAATTCTTGTTGTTTTCATTAGAACTGAACAAGGGTAAATCCCTTACCTTTGTGATTGAAAACAATTTCTTCTTTTATGATTCCAATGAAAGCGGGGTCATGTTGTTGGGTTGTAAACATTTACTTGTTTTTATATTTGGGGTAACGCATTATTTTCAGTGAAGGAAATTAACAGTGATGGGTGTAATTGGAAAATTTTTTTATGGTTTGATACTTTCGATTTAGTTGTAAAACAAAGTAATTAAATAATGTTCATTTTACAGTAGCTGATAATTAATAATATTGCTTGTTTGCAATAATTAATTGAGAGTTATTAAACAATGGTATTCTTTGATTAAGATGCTAATTACTGTCACATGGTTGTTAGATTTGTTCATCCTTTTGGTACTTAATTCTTATGTGATGTCCATCTTAATTATGGGGCATTTCATAAAATCAAAGTTCTTTTACTGAAACAGTTAATCAAAAGCACTTCTTTTTAATAGTAAGTTCTTAACATGCTCAGTTCGATGAACTAACCCGTGTTGTATTTTCTTGCAGATGGAGTACCTAAGTGTTAGAAGAAGACATGATATTTCAGGATGCTTCTTCTGTTTGACTAAAATTTGGATCTTTTATGAGACTTTATTATTCTTCTCGAATGTAATGAAAAGAGGAAAAACTTGTAGTCCTATTTGAGTTATCGATACTAATAGACAAGAATCAAGTCTGGTTATTTAGACTTGTAAATTGTGTATATTTTACTTGCGGACTAAGATAAAGGAATGGAGTGATGTTTTACTGTTGTACTATTATTGAATTGTGAAAATAAAATATTGAACTTATTCCTATAGTTGAATTTATACTTATATATATGATGGCTATTAGCTTTAAAGAGGATATAATGAGAAAGAGGGAATTAACACTCTACTCTTCTCTTAAATACAACTTTTAATTTGGAATGTGCAAATGGTTCGTACTTAGATCATTATGGACTCTTAATTTCCATCTGTAAAAGATTAAAATACCTATGAATTTTTTCGTAAGTAATATTTGGAATTGGGTTCTAAACTAATGAATATTAAGGAAAGAACAATTAAATTCTGTATTCAGATTTCGTTAATGTCCTTGGGGATGTCTTGCTAGAAGGATAATTGGATGGAGGAAATCATATCTCCTTTTATTAAATCTTAAATTAACGTAAGGCAAGCACAAATAAATGAATACATGAGCATAGGAAATGGAACTCGTTCAAACGAGGAATAATGTAAAGGAAACTTAAACTTAGAATCAGCTACGAATGAACTTAATCAAGTTTAGTAAATTAATCTTACTAATCAAACTAATTTGGGCTATAATTTTGAAACTTTAATTAATGATCCAAGAAAATAGATACAACTGTTTAGTAAGGAGAAGTGATTGTATATTAGCTTCATGAAAAATTAATTCATTCATGACTGTACACCTTTAATGAATAAAAAGATTAAAGGACTAGCAAGATTTCTGAACTTATTTATTAAATTACAAAAATAAGAAAGTGATCAAGCTCTTAGTGGAATATGTATCCCTAGATGGGAGGATTCCGAAGGATGTTGAAACCCACCAACTGCAATAAGGTGTCCTCATGAAGGTTGGGCCTTCATGATGACACAATGTTATAGCTGACATGTTGCGACACCCTTCGGAATCGAATCATCTAGGTCTACATAAACCTAAACTTGGTGTCAGCTCTACTTTAGACCAAGTTAGGAACATTTCCTTGTGTAGGAAGTGACTCCCGAGTACTAAAGGTAACTAGACATACGTAATTGATATGGGTCAAAAATGTATGTATGTATACCCTTAGTTGTCACGAGTGACTCTCTATGCCTTTTCATATTACTAACTTGGATTAAGGCTCAGCATTGGACAAGAGGACTAACAGGAGTTAGGAAAAGACCATTCTAGATAACAGGTGAAGTGAGGTGAAGGAAGTATTCCATTGACAAGTATGTCATCTAGGAATATGATCATGCTAAGCATGTGAAAATATTTGGCCAAATTAACACAAGCTACTGGTTACGTTGTCCTAAATCACCTAGTTTAAGAAGCAGGATTGCAGATGAATATCAGTAACAGATTTTTAGATAGGCCTCTTAAATGGAGCACTTCAATAACCAAAAAGGTAAATGGAACCAAGTATACTTAGTATATAATGCATGGATTAACATGAAGGATCGGTAAGTAGCTGAGTCATGAAATGAGAGATCGATGAAACTCTAAGCTATGAAATGGGAGATCAGTAGTTCTTCGAGTCATTACAGCTGCATATGGTTATTGGTTATATGATTGAATGACATGGAATGTGTGTTCCATATTATGAATATGTGAATAGATAACATTGATCTAAAAATCATTGTTTTTTCTAAATTATGTCATTTAGAACAGAGAACAATTACTAAAAACTTGAAACATGTGTTCTAAATTACATAATTTAGAGCAGAGAACGTTATGTAAAAAAAATTCCCTTGTTCTAGTGTCTTAAAATGAGAATGTTACACCATTCCCTAGGTGTTATGCTCTCTTTTCATGATGATAAATATAGGGAACAAGTGGTTTATTATATAAGTTTTACACTTTTAGACTACGAAACTAGATACAATCATGCCAAAAATCTCTACTTAGCCTTATGTTTTGTCACCAATAAACTTTGCCATTACCTACTTAACTACAAAACCTTCATTATCACTAATATTGACCCCTTACATTACATGTACACTAAGCCCTACCAACATCAACATGATGCACGTTGGCTCAAGCATCTTATAGATCTAGAACTCGAATTCATCAATCAAAAATTTGTCAAAGGACAAACCATCGCTGACCAACTTATAGACAGGCCTCTCTCTAGAAATCAATCCTCTAACTTCAATTTCTTGGATGAGTCCATCGCTACCCTCTCTTTGGAAAAAACCATTTACCAGATGAATATATTTATCAATGGTTCCAAATGTTAGCGTGGGGGTGGTTCTAGAGTTATCCTCATTCCTCTTGATGGTGAACCTATGCCAGTATCTTTCAAACTAGATTTTTATTGTACTTACAATATCCTTGAATATGAAGAAATTGTATTAGGTCTTTAAACTATCATTACCTTAGAAGTTAAATCAATTAATATTTTTGGTGATTCCCAACTAGTTGTAAACCAATTTAATGGTATATACCAGTGTCATAACAAGATACTTCAAAAGTATAAGCATCATGTTGACAGAATTGTGACTACCTTTGACCATTATGAACTTCAAACCACCCCACACTCCATTAATAAATTTGTGGACACCATGGTCTGCCTTGCTTCTCAAATACCCGCTTCATCCTCCAACTCAAAAATATTTGTCACCGTACAAAGGGCATGAAGCTTGAAGGCAGATAGATCATGATGATGTATGTCATTTTGTAGCTAGGGATGTGATCTAACTGGCACTCAGATTTGTGGAGAGATGGATAGCACTCAAATAGGACTTGATCTTGTCCTAACTATTTTAGGTTGTGCCTTTCAACCAAGGTAAGAGAACCTATATTGCAGCCTCTGTTTTGTGAAGGAGGTGAAGATATCCTTACTTTGCATATTGTATGGAGATGGCCTTGGGAAAACATGATCAATTTTCCATTATTCAAACTCAATAGAGTTGTCACTACTAAATGATGGAAATGCTTTCAAGACAAGGCTGAGGCTGCTAGAGACATGGTATGATCCTGATTTTCTTTGTGCATTTTTGTAAATGGATTGTATTCTTTTGTTGACACACAATGCAATGCAGGGGTAGTATGGGGTAGGATTAGTTATTCTGAATGAATTTTTTGGTGGGAGATTTTAGACAAGACTAACCAGAATTTGCCAAATTCTTTGAGGACCTTTGCAAGAAATTTGTAAGACCTAAACAACAGAATGCTTCAAAAGGGTTAAGGTACTCCTTCAACCAGGATATGTGCACCAAATGGAGGCCTAGATCTACACTCTTCCACACAATATTTGACAACCTGCCACAAAATCTTGAAGTAGATGAACCAACAAAGCATCTAGAAATCTCTATTTTATCATGACCTAAGGTGCACCCAAAGGTTTACAACAATCTCTAAATTCAAGGAAGGTAAAGTGATTTTAAATCTGTTTATCTCTTTATCAGATGAAAGCTCTTCTGAATGTGATATTGCACAGATGCCACTAAACTATCAACAAGAAATGAGACCATGTATGATCAAGAGAGATTTTAAACACAAGACTGCAACAGGAGCAAGAAACACAAATTGAAAACATTCTGAAACATAAGTGCATGCAAATTTTGCCAAGAGACAACACAAAATAATCCAGAAATGACCAAATTTATCAGCAGGGGAATGTTATAAGAACAATCTCAGAGCTTGTTGATGGCTTTACAACTGAAACCAACTCAACATGATACAAATCTGATGCAAAAAGGAATTAGAAATGGTTCTCAGGTGGTTTCTCAGAGAATGGGCTTCTTCCCAGATTTTCCCGTGAAATTCTAAGTTTCTCCGACCTTTTGCATGTCTCAAAACATGCATTATATAACTTTCAATTACATTTGATCCTTCTTTCCCAAGAAAATAATATGCCCAGCATCAAGTTTGTTACAAAATTCCAACATGATTCGCAGATAGGGACATTTAACAAATTTGCAACAAAAGTTGCCAGGTGTTTCAAAAATGGTGAATCATTACAAATCCTTCATCATTATCCATTGTGGAGGCACGTTTTTCATTCTCCAAGCATGCAGACCCCTTTCATTTCATCATTTCATCCTTATCATTCCAAAATTTGATTCTGCAACTTTATAATTTGATATTTCACGTTTTGCACGGGCCTGAGTAAAAATTTATTTCAAAAACACCTCAAATCTGCAAATTAATCCCTAAAACCACTTGCATTGATCTTTGCAGGCACAAAGGACACATGAATTCACCAAAAATTTGATGAAAAATGATGCAAAATTCACATTTCCACACTTCCTGGACCAAAAATGGTGGCCAAAAATGAAAATGTACAGTTACCCTTGATTTACTCTTTCTCCTTCAATCTGGGCCCTCCACGTGTCAAAATATGATTGGGAATGAATTTGGGCTCACTTTTTGACTTTTTAACATTTTTGGAAAAATGGAAAAATTTGACTTTTTTCTCCGCCCCTCCGCCCTTGAAATTTGGTGATGACACGTGGCATATGGTGGGTCCCATTGGGATCACGCTCAATTCTGCACATTTTGCCCCTTTTTTGGAATTTGGAAAAAATTCACTTTTTTCCCCGCGGGCCCGCACCTCCGCCTTTGTCCTTGACATGTGTCATCCTCTCTATCGCTAAAAATCCATGCGGGCTTATTTCATGTTTTAACCCCTTTTTTTGCCAAGGGAAAATTTTCACTTTTTCCTCCGTGGGCCCGCGCCTCCATTTCTCCTTGCCACGTGTCTCCCCTTTGATTCATTCATGGAGCCATGCCTCAATTTTCATTCTAAGTCCTTTTACAAAAAGGGAAAAAATTCCCTTTTTCCTCCATCGGCCCGCTCGACCCACTCTACCCCGCCACGTGTCTCACCTGTGCTTCATTCGGGGCCGTGCTTAAAATTTTTTCTAAGTCCTTTTTCCAAAAGGGAAAAAAAAAACCTCCACCCCAAAAATGCCCACGTGTCCACCTCTTGATTGTTCCCCATTTTTTCCTTTTTTGAAAAATAGAGCCTAAGTCTTCCATCAGGCCCACTCTCCCTTTTTTGATTTTTGCCACGTGTCCACCCCTTGATTGGCATTGCGACCCCGCCCTTTCCACACCCTTTTTTTTTCACAAAAAAGCAAAAAATTTCCTAAGTTCCCCACCACCTTCCATCCCTCACCTTTGCATAAAACATGAGGCAAATTTGGAAAAAGTGCGGAGTTGTGGGGGAAATGCCCCATTTTCCAAAAAGCAAAAAAATGTTAAGTTTTTATAAAACCCCACCGATCTTGTCCAACCAGAAGTGGCCACATGTGAGGAGACTTTTTGAGCTTAATTTTGATGGGAAAATGACACCCGTATGACCGTAAAAAAACACAGAATTTTCCAGAGATGCCCAGAATTTGATTTTTTCTTCAAGGGTGAAGGATTTTTTGGTCAAAAAACAAGATGAAACATGATTTTAAGCAATTTTCGACCATGGGGATAGATTTTTGAGGGAAAATAAGTATGAAACAATCAAATTTGAGCTCCACAGGCCAGGAAAAAATGGAAAAAATGACAGAGGCCCATGGATTTGGAAAAATTTAGGGCACAAAATTAGGCAAACTTTGAGTATTGTATTTTTCTTTCAAAATGGGGCAAAATAATTTTAAATGAGCCATTTAAAGCATTCAATCTAGAGGGGAAACTTCATTTCAGACCACCAAACTAAAACTAAAAAATTTTCAGCATGAAAACAAAGGGGAAAAATGGGAAAATATAATAGAGGATCAAAATGGACACCAACATCAGCTCCTGCTCGGGGATGGGCACTCCCAGTGAGTGCCACAAGAACAATAAGTAGACCAAGTGCCAAAATAATCCATTGGGAAAAGGAGTCATGAGCCAAAATCCACCAAAAACTAGCTGAGAACCTGAACAAAAATGGCTGCCACACACCAAGGCAAACCACGAACTGACAAAACACCAAAAACAAAGCAAAAACCAAACACTATACACTGTACAAGTGGTGCATACCTCAAATTTGGGGATTAATCCAAGAAATGCTTCAGATGCCTTCCATTAACAGGTAGTTCAAGCAATTCCCCATCTAAATCTTTGAGAAAAAAGGTATTCTCACCAATTCTGATATCAATGGAATAAGGGCCCATCCATAATGCATCAAATTTTCCATGTTTTCCCTTATCTTCATTTTTGTTATCCCATAACAAAACCAGATC
This sequence comes from Taxus chinensis, assembly GCA_019776745.2. Lineage (NCBI taxonomy): Eukaryota > Viridiplantae > Streptophyta > Pinopsida > Cupressales > Taxaceae > Taxus > Taxus chinensis. Next base: position 50,595 of record JAHRHJ020000018.1, on the reverse strand, counting down.
TCCAATATTGAAGGCCCTAGGAGTGACCTTCTTGTCAAACAATCTTTTCAACTTCTCTCTAAATCTGACATGCCTCTGGTGGGATGCTCTTCTCTCTTCATCTACACAATCTGATTAATCCTTGCTTCATATGGACTGACCTCTTGATCCTCAAGTTGTTGAACAAACTGAAATGAAGATAATTGTAGATGTAAGGGCAGCAGAGCTTGAGTTCCATACACCAACTCAAATGGGCTCTTACCAGTAGCTCTCTTGGCAGTGATTCTATCAACCCAAGCTGTAAATTTCAGTTGTTCACCCCATTTTCTCTTGTTCAACTCCAAGGTCCTCCTAATGATCTTCAACAAGTTCTTATTGCTGGACTCAGCTTGTCCATTCCCTTGGGGGTTATAGTTTGAAGAATAAGTTAGATTGGTTCCATACTCCTTGCACATTGCCATCAAAGGTTTAGCTCTGAAACACATGGCATTATTAGCCATAATCTTGACTGGCACACCAAATCTGCATATGATATTATTCAACAAGAAGTCCATAACAACTTGGTGTGTTGCTTTCTTGGTGGGGATTGCCTCTACCCACTTGGTGAAGTAATCTGTGGCTACAAGGATCCACTTATGTCCAGCACTAGAAGGGTCTGAAATCTCACCAATGAAGTCCATCCCCCACTATTTGAAAGGAGCTTCAATTGATACAGGCTGCAAAGGAAGGGAGCCTGAAGCTTTCATTCTTCCAGAGAAACGCTGGCAGCTTTCACATTTTCTAATCAGCATGGTTGCATCTTTGAAGAGAGTAGGCCACCAATAACCAGCTCTCAAAACTTTGTGTGTTGTAACCCTTCCAGCAAAGTGTCCTCCACAAACTCCCCCATGGAAATCAGCAATTACTTTGGGAGCTTCATCTTCAGTTACACATTTCAAGAGGACACCTTCAGGGTTCTTCCAAGCCAGCCCAAAGTCAGTGATGATGTATTTTTGAGAAGCCAGCTTGAGGGCTCTTTTCTGATTTTTATTTAAATGATCAGGACAACATAGGTGTCTGAGGTAAAATATTATATCCTTGTACCACTCAGAACTTACCAATTTCCCAAGAACATCTGCCCTTTCTTCCTCTACTTCATTCACTTCCACAGTCTGCAAGTTGCTCTCAGCCATGAGCTTAGCAAGACCCAAACCTCTTACCAACTTTGTGGTTTGGATGTCCATATCATACTCCTGCAGTTTTTTCACCCATCTACATCTTTTACTTGAGATCTCCATCTCTGATAAGATGTCTTTTACCATGGTGTGGGGAACATAAGCAACAACTTTTGAACTTAAAATATAAGGCCTGAAAACGTTTGTTGCTTTCACCAAGGAAAATGCTTGGTTTTCCATGATTGTATATTTAACTCAGCAGCTTGTAAAGCCTTGCTAAAGAAGGCAATAGGCCTCTCAGCCCCATCTTCATCCTTTTGGAGAAAAACAGATGCAATAGTATTTTCAGAAGCAAAGGAGAAGATTTGGAAAGGCTTCTTGTAATTCGGAGCTGCCAAGACAGGTGCATGTTTAAGTGCTTCTTTGATTCCTTCAAAATCCTGAATAGCAGCCTCCTCCCATTTGATAACTTGATCCTTCTTTAACATGCATGTGATAGGAAGAGTCAACTCAGCAAAATTGGACACAAACCTTCTAATGAAATTGATTTTCCCAAAGAAAGATTGGATGCCCTTCTTCATTCTTGGAATTGGCATCTTGCTAATTGCTTCTACTCTCTCAGGGTAAATCATGACACCATCCTTTAAAACAATATGACCAAAAATGTGGCCTTTTGCACCCCAAAGTGACACTTCTTTGGATTGAGAGAGATTCCAAATTCTCTACATCTGATCAACATTCTTTCCAAATGCTGCAAGTGATCTTTTCTGCTCCTTGAAAATACAGTCACATCATCCTGATAAACTGCAATGAAGTCATTTATATAACCAGCAAAAGCAACATCCATTGCTCTTTGGAAGGTAGCTCCAGCATTCATGAGACCAAAAGGCATTCTCACATAAACATATGTTCCCCAAGGAGTGGTAAAGGTAGTTTTAAATCTTTCTGACTCCTTGACAACAACCTGATTGTAGCCAGAGAAACCATCCAAGGTGGACAACAATTCAGATCCAGTCACTAACTGCAGCATGTTCTCCATGTTTGGAAAAGGATAATTGTCTTTCAATGAAGCTCTATTCAGATTTCTGAAGTCTACACAAAGTCTGATATCTCCATTCTTCTTTCTGACTGGCACAAGGTTTGCAACCCAAGATGAATACCTTGTGGGCTGAATGATCCCTCCCTCCTTCAGTTTCTTCAATTCATCTTGCATTTTCATGGAGAGGAGTGGATTAATTGGCCTTTGCTTCTATCTGAATGGTTTGGCATTTTTTCAAGAGGGATCTCATGCTGAAACAAGTCTTCTCTATATGCTTTCAGCTCTGAATATGACCAGGCAAGGCAGTCTTGATATTGTTTCAACAATTAGAGGTAGGACTATTTTTCTTCCTTGTTTAAACTGCTGCCCAACCAAACTTTTCTTGGTTTTTCCTTTGTTCCCAAGTCATGCTCTTCCACATCCCTTGAGGCAGACATGTTTCTATTGATGATGCAATCAACATTGCTAAAATTTGACTCAAGAGCAACAAGACCTCTAGGAATGGTGTTAGTTTTCAATTGGATAATATCATTTCCAAACAAAGTCTCTCTTCCTTCAGTCACACACACCATTGGTTCCCAATCAATATGTTGATCTACAAACTCACCTTGATTTTGTAAGAACCTTTGCACTTGAGCATCATCATCAAACACTTGCCAATGCTTGATGTTGTCAGGGACAGCTGGCCTAGTTAACACTTCAACATTGTACTCACAATAAGGTGAAATGGTGCAATCTCCAAATCTTGACCCCAACACTGCCAACTTGTCAGCAGCAGCATTCAAACTTCTATCATGGTGCACAATATTGAAGGAATCAAACATCTCAATTAGATCCCAAACTGCATGCTTATACTGCTTCATCCGCTGATTTTTTGTAGCATACAGTTTTCTTATTTGTTTGACAACTAGCTCTGAATCTCCCTTTGCAATGATGTCCTTGACACCATACTTCCATGCAATTCTCAGACCCAACAACAAGGCTTCATACTCAGCAATGTTGTTAGTACATTCAAAATTAAGCTTGAAGGAAAAAACAAATTCTTCCAAGCTAGGAGAAATCAGAATTACACCAGCACCATTTCCAAATTTGGAGCAAGCTCCATCAAATAGCAAGGTCCAAGGAGAACATACCTATTCAAGGCACTTTGACTGATCCATTTTGTGTTCTTTTCCATCAGCAAAACCAATAAAATTATCAGCATCAACATCAGCAAATAATACTTCATAAGAAGCATTGTTTGGGTCCTCAATTAGATGCAACATTTTCTTTTCTCCATAGAGCTTGACAAGGCTGCCCTCAATGGGAATGGTGGAAAAAGACATATCCATTTGGACACTCCCTCCAACACTTGCAGCCCACTTTCTTGACAATAACATACCCCATTTGGCAGGGCAATCAACAATCACAACATCCAATTTTAAATTCCTCCCGGGATAAGATGCAAGCTGCACTACCAAACCCTTCACACAACCAACAACCGACACTTCTCTTGAGTCCATGGTAGTACATTTTCCATAGGCTGTTGTCACTTTGATATCCAACTCATTCATGACTTCTAGAGGCATGACATTACATGATGCACCAGAATCAAACATACAATTGTGAAGTAGCCTATCCTTTATGATCAAAGTTGTGAAGAATGGATCAACATTCAATTGGGAATCAACCAAGGATGTCCCCAAATATACCTCAGGTGTCTCTCCAAGATCCTCTACTACTGGTGGTGTTTCAAGGTCAACAATGATTTGAGGAGGAGTTTCAACAACATTTACATTTCTACCTGGAGTAGTCTTCTCCTCTTTCAATCCCAAGTACTCAAATGCTCTCTTCTTATGCTTGGGAATCCTAAGCAACTCAATGATTGGAAAATTCACTTTGATTTGGCTCAATACTTGGGCTATGTCATAGGGAACACTCTTTGGAAAAACAACATTGGAAGGGAGACAAGAAGATTCATTTGATGGCAAGGGATTCTTGGCAGCTTGGGCATGAGGAGGACTGTAATTTTTTCTTGGGACAACAGAGCTTTTGGCAAGTGTTTCTCTCCTAGGAGCTTCTTTGGGAATGCTTGTGAGCAAGGGTGTTTTAGGTTTGGCTTGAGGCCCAACTCCTTTAACAACTTTTCTTCTAGTGTTATAATCTTTCTCTTGAGCTACAACAACATTCATCAACAATTGTCTATCTTCCTCCGAAGGGATACCACCATCATACTTCTTAATCATCAAAGCTCTTAAGTATTCAAAGTCATTGTTAGGAATTTCAAAAGCTTGCACTACATCAACTTCAAGAGTATGAGGGGGAAGAAAGACTTGTACCCATTTGATGCAATCCCAAAAAGTTGTAGCTGTCCTTGCACTTATCACTTCAGTAGATGTTGCTCCTCCTTGTGAGCTTGAAGAACAACCCACCATGCAAATATCATCATCAGTACCATCATCATTATTAGCTTCACCTTCTTGCTGGTCCACTTGACATGGAGGATGGGGTAGAAAACACCTATCACACCAATCAATATCAGCAACTTCTTCAACAACAGCAACCCTAGCAGTTAGGGGATCAGGTAACACTCTTCCTTCACGTGCTTGAGGATGTCTATTTGCAGACCCCATGGGTCCTTTTCCTCTATCATCTGCCCCTTTGATCACCTCTAGGATGATTGGAAAATCTGTCATGGTTTTGTGCTCTTGGCTGACCTTGTGAAGTTTTCCCAATTCCCTTCTCAGCTCTTGCCAACTTATATGAGATTTCTTTGACAGCCCCTGCCAAAGTTTTCACAACCTCCTCTAAATCAGCACCCTTGCTAGCTTGAGGTTTTTCAGGGTTTATCAACTTTACACCATCTCTCTTGAGAGGTTTCCCAATTGCTTTGATATTGTTTTCAATTTGAAGTGCCATGGTGAAAGCTTGTCTTAGATTGGTAGGGTTCTTGTCTCTTAGGTAATAGGCTGCCTTTTTATCAAATGCATCTGCATATTTGATTAAACAAGATTCATCACAAGGCCTCAGATTAACAGGAAGCCTTCTCAAAGTTTTGTTAAACCTTGTGTTAAAGTCATGGACTGATTCATTGGGGTTCTTCTTGATATTCTCAAACTCAGACAAGAGAAATCTAGGATCAGTCTTGTCACCATATTGCAACCTAAATGCATTCTTCATTTCAGTCCAAGAATCAATTGAATTATCAGGCAGAGCCTTGTACCAATCCCTAGCATCCTCTTCTAGTGTATGAATGAACAATTTAATATACACATCTTCAAACTCTATCTCAAAATCTTCCATCATGTTAACAAAAAGTTTGAGATGTTGATCACCAGTTATTGCATTGTTACCTTGGAATTTTGGCAATCTATTTCTGACATCTTGTGGGACAACATTTGGGTAACCATCCATTCCTCTAAAGTCTATAGGACCAAAGGTGTTAACAACAAATGGAGGTCTAGGCTGAGCCATATTGTTTGGTGGAGGTGATCTTGGGGGTGACACAAGCTGATGAGGAGTGCAAGGTCTTTGGGGCTCAAGAATGTGATTCACAAGACTGGTATTCTCTAAGTGCTGATTTTCTTGGAAAGTTTTATTTGAATTGAAACACAGAGGTGCAGATTGAAGAAGGAACTTACCAGGTACAGCAGAAGGACCTTCACTAGCTGAGGAGTAAACAAGTTTATGAGAGGATTTCTTGAATCAGAATCACTTGAAGAAGAGTGATAATCCTCTACCAAAGGCTGATCTCTCTCACCAATGGATATATCTTTTCCTGATGTCTGACCTTTAACAACTTTCCAAACTCTTCTCCCTTCCAACTCTGAGTTTCTTGAATCTGTAAACAACTTCTTAGCAGAGTCTCTAATGAAGAGATATCTTCTTCCTTCCATATTTGTAGAGATTAACAACACCAAAGTAAATGACAGAAAGGTTAAGACACTTGTATTTATCAAGATCAGAACAACATGGAGTCGCCACTAATGAATTTCACCCTAGTTGTGCAAATGCACTAAAATACTCTGTCAAATATCTATCAGCACTGAAAATCTTGCCAAACTTTATAGATCAGACCTTCCTTTCTTTGAATTTATCAACCACAAATGCAAATGAAGTGCAACACTGCTGGAAACTGATAAAATTGTAGGCAAGAACTTATATCTTCACTTAATCCTTACAAATCTGATTATAAAATGATGCTTCAACAATGTATTTGCATGCAGAATTTGCAAGGGACTTTACCAGGGTTTGATATGCATTCAAATATCTCAAATATGTATGCACATGGATCAGATTGAACTAAGAGAATATCAAACTCAGAACTCTACTCTTCATTCCAATCTTATAAATCTGATCAGAAGATGATACTCAGATTTGTAATTGCACATAAATCACACAAGAAGTATTACCAGGGATACTGAAATACTGAAATAAATAGACATGGACTGGAAAATGAATCAGCAAATCAATCTCAGCAGTGCAAATTATTTCCCAAGAATCCAAAACAGGTCCCCGGCAAATGGCACCATTAGGTGTTGGTACCCAAATTTGTTCTCCTTTTTAGTCTGAGCAGCATCAAAAATATGGCATGAAGCTTGAAGGTAGATAGATCTTGATGTTATGTCATTTTTGTAGCCGGGGATGTGATCTAACTGGCACTCAGATTTGTGGAGAGATGGATAGCACTTTGAAAGGATTTTGATCTAATCCTCACTATTTTAGGTTGTGCCTTTCAACCAAGGTAAGAGAACCTATATTGCAGCCTCTGTTTTGTGAAGGAGGTGGAGATATCCTTATACTGTGCATATTGTATGGAGATGGCCTTGGGAAAACATGATCAATTTTCCATTATTCAAACTCAACAGAGTTGTCACTACTAAATGATGGAAATGCTTTCAAGACAAGGCTGAGGCTGCTAGAGACATTGTATGATCCTGATTTGCTTTGTGCATTTTTGTAGATGGATTAGATTCTTTTGTTGACATACAATGCAATGCAGGGGTAGTATGGGTAGGATTATTTTTTTTGAATGAATTTTTTGGTGGGGTGTTGACAAGAAAAACTGGGATATATCAAATCTTTGACAACCTCTACAATACTTGAACAACTATCAGATAAAATGCTTCAAATAATTAGGATACTCTTTCAACCAGAAGTGCATAAATGGAAGCCCAGGTTGCACTCTTCACACAATATTTGAGAACTCACCACAAAATCTTGAAGTAAAGAACTCAATTAAACATCAAAAATCCTTGATCAAATCATGCCTAAGGTACCCCCAAAGGCTTACAAGCAATCTCTCAATTCAAGGAAGGTAAAGTGATTTTAAATTTGTTTATCTCTTTATCAGATGAAAGCTCTTCTGAATGTGAGATTGCAAATGCCACTAAACTATCAACAAGAAATGAGATTCTGTGTGATTTCTAAAGACTTTCAATGCAAGATTGCAACAAGAACAATGAAAACTATTTGAGGTATTTAAAATAAGTGATAACAAACATCATATTGCCCAGAGAAAACACAGATTAACTCAAAATGACTTGTTAGATTCATCAGCAGGGGAGAGTTTCATGAACAATCTCAGAGCTTGTGTGATGGCTATACACTTGTAACCAACTCACATACATGAAGATCCAACACAAAGAAATTAACCTGGTTCTTTGGTGGTTTCTCAGAAAATGAGCTTTCTCTCAGAATTTTCTCATGATTTTCAACTTCCCACCTTTTGCATTTCTCAAAAATGCATTATATATCTCTTGCCACATTAGCCTTCTTTCCCAAGAAAATAATATGCCAAGGGATCAAGTTTGTTACAAAATTCCTCATGATTCACTGAAAATGACATTTAACAAATTTGCAACGAGAGTTGCCAGGTGTTTCTAAAAAGACTGAATCATTACAAATATTCATCATTATCCTTTGTGGAGGCACGTTTTTCATCATCAAGGCATGCAGACCCCTTTCATCTTCATCATTTCATCTTTTCACCTTTTAAAATTACCTCTGCAACTTTATAATTTTGACATTTCACGTTTTTGGATGGATTAGGGAGTAAAAATTTATTTCAAAAACACCTCAAATCTGCAAATTAATCCCTGAAACCATTCCATTGATCCTAGAAGGCACAAAGGACATGAATTCACCAAAAATTTGATGAAAAATGATGCAAAATTCACATTCCAAGCTTCCTGGAGCAAAAATGGTGGCCAAAAATGAAAATGTACAGTTACCCTTGATCTGCTCTTTCTCCTTCAATCTGGGCCCTCCACGTGTCAAAATATGATTGGGAATGAATTCGGGCTCACCTTTTGACTTTTTAACATTTTTGGAAAAATGGAAAAAATTGACTTTTTTCTCCGCCCCTCCGCCCTTGAATTTTGGTGATGACACGTGGCACATGGTGGGTCCCATTGGGATCGCGCTTCAATTCTGTGCATTTTGACCTTTTTTGGAAAATTGGAAATTTTCACTTTTTTCCCCGGGGCCCGCACCTCCGATTTTGTCCCTTGACACGTGTCACTTCTCTCTATCGCTAAAATCCATGGGCTTAATTTCATTTTTTGACTCCCTTTTTTGCCAAGGGAAAATTTTCAATTTTCCTCCGCCAGGCCCCGCCGACCCAATTTCTCCTTGCCACGTGTCTCCCTGATTTCATTCATGGGCCACGCTTCAAATTTTCCATTTAAGTCTTTTTGCAAAAAGGGAAAAAATTTCCCTTTTTCCTCCACGGCCCGCACTTCCCTCTGCCTTTCATGGACACGTGTCCACCCTGTGATTGGCCATTCGGGGATGCTTAAAATTTTTTAACTTTTTTGACCAAAAAAGGGAAAAATTTCCCTTTTCCCATCCCATTTGCCACTTCCCCTCTGCTGACCACTGTGCCACCTGTCCACCTGCCTTCACTCATTGAAGGACCCGCGGCTTCAAAATTTTACTTTTTTTTCCTTTTGGCCAAAAAGAGCTAAAAAACCTAAGTCCCCCATCGGCCCACTTTTCCCTTTTTGATTTTTAGGACACGTGTCCACCCTCTGATTCCATTGGACCCATGGGCCATTTTTTCACCTTTTTTTTTCAAAAAAAAGGCAAAAAAATTCCTAAGTTCCCCCCAGGCTTCCCACTCCCTTCGCATAAGAACATGACACGTGTCCTCCTCATGGAGTTGCGGGGGGGGGGGAATTTTGAATTTTTTTCCCAAAAAGCCAAAAAAATGACTAAGTTTTTCAAAGAAACCCACCGATCCTTGTCCAACCAGAAGTGTCCACGTAGGAGGATAATTTTGAGCTTAATTTTAACGATCAAATGACACCCATATGACCATCAAAAAACACAGAATTTACAGAGATGCCCGAATTTGATTTTTTCTTCATGGGTGATGGATTTTTTGATCAAAAAACATGGGGAGTTGATTTTAAACAAGTTTATGACCATGGGGATTGTTTTTTTGAGGCAAAGTAAGCATAAATGATCAATTTTAAATTTTGAGCTCCACGATTGGGAAAAATTTGATTTTTCCCATGATTTGAAAAATTTAGGGCACAAAGGGGATTGGAGATTTTTTCAAATGGGGCAAAATAACAAGTTTTGAGCATTTTTATGGATTTTTTGGAAAAAAGTTTAGGGCAAAAAAACATTTTTGAGCAAGTACAATTTGAAAAATTTAGGGCAACACAGGTGCAAGCTTGAGTATTCTTGCAAAATGGGGCATGTCAAATGATTTTCAAATGGATAAGGCATGGGAACAGAGGAAAACTTCATTTTCACCCATTAAAACTATAGAAAATTTTCAGGAAATGCAGAGTGAAAGGAAAATTAGGGAAAAATAATAGAGGATCAAAATGGACACCAACATCAGGCTCCTGCTCGGGGATGGGCACTCCCAGTGAGTGCCACAAGAACAATAAGTAGACCAAGTGCCAAAATAATCCATTGGAAAAAGGAGTCATGAGCCAAAATCACCAAAAACTAGCTGAGAACCTGACAAAAAATGGCTGCCACACACCAAGGCAAACCACAAACTGACACAACACCAAAAACAGAGAGCAAAAAACCAAACACTATACACTGTACAAGTTGGTGCATACCTCAAATTTGGGGATTAATCTAAGAAATGCTTCAGATGCCTACCATTGACAGTCAGTTTAAGAAATTCCCCATCTAAATCTTTGAGAAAAAAGGTATTCTCACCAATTCTGATATCAATGGAGTAAGGGCCCATCCATAATGCATCAAATTTTCCATGTTTTCCCTTATCTTCATTTCTGCTATCCCACAACAAAACCAGATCTCCAATATTGAAGGCCCTAGGAGTGACCTTCTTGTCAAACAATCTTTTCAACTTCTCTCTAAATCTGACATGCCTCTGGTGGGATGCTCTTCTCTCTTCATTTAGCTCCACAATCTGATTAATCCTTGCTTCATATGGACTGACCTCTTGATCCTCAAGTTGTTGAACAAACTGAAATGAAGATAATTGCAGATGTAAGGGCAGCAGAGCTTGAGTTCCATACACCAAGTCAAATGGGCTCTTACTAGTAGCTCTCTTGGTAGTGATTCTATCAGCCCAAACTGTAAATTTCAGTTGTTCACCCCATTTTCTCTTGTTCAACTCCAAGGTTCTTCTAATTATCTTCAACAAATTCTTATTGCTGGACTCAGCTTGTCCATTCCCTTGGGGGTTATAATTTGAAGAATAAGTCAAATTGGTTCCATACTCCTTGCACATTGTCATCAAAGGTTTAGCTCTGAAACACATGGCATTATCAGCCACAATCTTGACTGGCACACCAAATCTGCATATGATATTATTCAACAAGAAGTCCATAACAACTTGGTGTGTTGCTTTCTTGGTGGGGATTGCCTCTACCCACTTGGTGAAGTAATCTGTGGCTACAAGAATCCACTTATGTCCAGCACTAGAAGGGTCTGAAATCTCACCAATGAAGTCCATCCCCCACTGTTTGAAAGGAGCTTCAATTGATACAGGCTACAAAGGAAGGGAGCCTGAAGCTTTCATTCTTCCAGAGAAACGCTGAAGCTTTCACATTTTCTAATCAGCATGGTTGCATCTTTGAAGAGAGTAGGCCACCAATAGCCAGCTCTCAAAACTTTGTGTGTTGTAACCATTCCAGCAAAGTGTCCTCCACAAACTCTCCCATGGAAATCAGCAATTACTTTGGGAGCTTCATCTTCAGTTACACATTTCAAGAGGACACCTTCAGGGTTCTTCCAAGCCAGCCCAAAGTCAGTGATGATGTATTTTTGAGAAGCCAGCTTGAGGGCTCTTTTCTGATTTTTATTTAAATGATCAGGACAGCAAAGGTGTCTGAGGTAAAATATTATATCCTTGTACCACTCAGAACTTACCAATTTTTTAAGAACATCTGCCCTTTCTTCCTCTAGGTGATTCACTTCCACATTCTACAAGTTTCTCTCAGCCATGAGCTTAGCAAGACCCAAACCTCTTACCAACTTTGTGGTTTGGATGTCCATATCATACTCCTGCAGTTTGTTCACCCATCTACATCTTTTACTTGAGATCTCCATCTCTGATAAGATGTCTTTTACCATGGTGTGGGGAACATAAGCAACAACTTTTGAACTTAAAATATAAGGCCTGAAAACCTTTGTTGCTTTCACCAAGGAAAATGCTTGTTTTTCCATGATTGTATATTTTAACTCAGCAGCTTGTAAAGCCTTGCTAAAGAAGGCAATAGGCCTCTCAGCCCCATCTTCATCCTTTTGGAGCAAAACAGATGCAATAGTATTTTCAGAAGCAAAGGAGAAGATTTGGAAAGGCTTCTTGTAATTCAGAGCTGCCAAGACAGGTGCATGTTTAAGTGCTTCTTTGATTCCTTCAAAATCCTGAATAGCAGCCTCCTCCCATTTGATAACTTGATCTTTCTTTAACATGCATGTGATAGGAAGAGTCAACTCAGCAAAATTGGACACAAACCTTCTAATGAAATTGATTTTCCCAAAGAAAGATTGGATGCCCTTCTTTGTTCTTGGAATTGGCACCTTGCTGATTGCTTCTATTCTCTCAGGATCAATCATGACACCAGCCTTTGAAACAATATGACCAAGCAGCTTGGCCTTTTGCACCCCAAAGTGACACTTCTTTGGATTGAGAGAGATTCCAAATTCTCTACATCTGATCAACATTCTTTCCAAATGCTGCAAGTGATCTTTTCTGCTCCTTGAAAATACAGTCACATCATCCTGATAAACTGCAATGAAGTCATTTATATAACCAGAAAAAGCAACATCCATTGCTCTTTGGAAAGGTAGCTCCAGCATTCATGAGACCAAAAGGCATTCTCACATAAACATATGTTCCCCAAGGAGTGGTAAAGGTAGTTTTAAATCTTTCTGACTCCTTGACAACAACCTGATTGTAGCCAGAGAAACCATCCAAGGTGGACAACAATTCAGATCCAGTCACTAACTGCAGCATGTTCTCCATGTTTGGAAAAGGATAATTGTCTTTCAATGAAGCTCTATTCAAATTTCTGAAGTCTACACAAAGTCTGATATCTCCATTCTTCTTTCTGACTGGCACAAGGTTTGCAACCCAAGATGAATACCTTGTGGGCTGAATGATCCCTCCCTCCTTCAGTTTCTTCAATTCATCTTGCATTTTCATGGAGAGGAGTGGATTAATTGGCCTTTGCTTCTATCTGAATGGTTTGGCATTTTTTCAAGAGGGATCTCATGCTGAAACAAGTCTTCTCTATATGCTTTCAGCTCTGAATATGACCACGCAAGGCAGTCTTGATATTGTTTCAACAATTGGAGGTAGGACTATTTTTCTTCCTTGTTTAAACTACTGCCCAACCAAACTTTTCTTGGTTTTTCCTTTGTTCCCAAGTCATGCTCTTCCACATCCCTTGAGGCAGACATGTTTCTATTGATGATGCAATCAACATTGTTAAAATTTGACTCAAGAGCAACAAGACCTCTAGGAATGGTGTTAGTTTTCAATTGGATAATATCTTTTCCAAACAAAGTCTCTCTTCCTTCAGTCATACACACCATTGGTTCCCAATCAATATGTTGATCTACAAACTCACCTTGATTTTGTAAGAACCTTTGCACTTGAGCATCATCATCAAACACTTGCCAATGCTTGATGTTGTCAGGGACAGCTGGCCTAGTTAACACTTCAACATTGTACTCACAATAAGGTGAAATGGTGCAATCTCCAAATCTTGACCCCAACACTGCCAAATTTTCAGCAGCAAACATTCAAACTTCTGTCATGGTGCACAATATTGAAGGAATCAAACATCTCAATTAGATCCCAAACTGCATGCTTATACTGCTTCATCCGCTGATTTTTTGTAGCATACAGTTTTCTTATTTGTTTGACAACTAGCTCTGAATCTCCCTTTGCAATGATGTCCTTGACACCATACTTCCATGCAATTCTCAGACCCAACAACAAGGCTTCATACTCAGCAATGTTGTTAGTACATTCAAAATTAAGCTTGAAGGAAAAAACAAATTCTTCCAAGCTAGGAGAAATCAGAATTACACCAGCACCATTTCCAAATTTGGAGCAAGCTCCATCAAATAGCAAGGTCCAAGGAGAACATACCTATTCAAGGAACTTTGACTGATCCATTTTGTGTTCTTTTCCATCAGCAAAACCAATAAAATTATCAGCATCAACATCAGCAAATAATACTTCATAAGAAGCATTGTTTGGGTCCTCAATTAGATGCAACATTTTCTTTTCTCCATAGAGCTTGACAAGGCTGCCCTCAATGGGAATGGTGGAAAAAGACATATCCATTTGGACACTCCCTCCAACACTTGCAGCCCACTTTCTTGACAATAACATACCCCATTTGGCAGGGCAATCAACAATCACAACATCCAATTTTAAATTCCTCCCGGGATAAGATGCAAGCTGCACTACCAAACCCTTCACACAACCAACAACCGGCACTTCTCTTGAGTCCATGGTAGTACATTTTCCATAGGCTGTTGTCACTTTGATATCCAACTCATTCATGACTTCTAGAGGCATGACATTACATGATGCACCAGAATCAAACATACAATTGTGAAGTAGCCTATCCTTTATGATCAAAGTTGTGAAGAATGGATCAACATTCAATTGGGAATCAACCAAGGATGTCCCCAAATATACCTCAGGTGTCTCTCCAAGATCTTCTACTGCTGGTGGTGTTTCAAGGTCAACAATGATTTGAGGAGGATTTTCAACAAAATTTACATTTCTGCCTGGAGTAGTCTTCTCTTCTTTCAACCCCAAATACTCAAATGCTCTTTTCTTATGCTCAGGAATCCTAAGCAACTCAATGATTGGCACACTCACTTTGAATTGGCTCAATACTTGGGCTATGTCATAGGGAACACTCTTTGGAAAAACAACATTGGAAGGGAGACAAGAAGATTCATTTGATGGCAAGGGATTCTTGGCAGCTTGGGCATGAGGAGGACTGTAATTTTTTCTTGGGACAACAGAGCTTTTGGCAAGTGTTTCTCTCCTAGGAGCTTCTTTTGGAATGCTTGTGAGCAAGGGTGTTTTAGGTTTGGCTTGAGGCCCAACTCCTTTAACAACTTTTCTTCTAGTGTTATAATCTTTCTCTTGAGCTACAACAACATTCATCAACAATTGTCTATCTTCCTCTGAAGGAATACCACCATCATACTTCTTAATCATCAAAGCTCTTAAGTATTCAAAGTCATTGTTAGGAATTTCAAAAGCTTGCACTACATCAACTTCAAGAGTATGAGGGGGAAGAAATACTTGTACCCATTTGATGCAATCCCAAAAATTTGCAGCAGTCCTAGCACTTATTACTTCAGTAGATGTTGCTCCTCCTTGTGAGCTTGAAGAACAACCCACCATGCAAATATCATCATCAGTACCATCATCATTATTAGCTTCACCTTCTTGCTGGTCCACTTCACATGGAGGATGGGGTAGAAAACACCTATCACACCAATCAATATCAGCAACTTCTTCAACAACAACAACCCTAGCAGTTAAGGGATCAGGTAACACTCTTCCTTCACGTGCTTGAGGATGTCTATTTGCAGACCCCATGGGTCCTTTCCCTCTATCATCTGCCCTTTGATCACCTCTAGGATGATTGGAAAATCTGTCATGGTTTTGTGCTCTTGGCTGACCTTGTGAAGTCTTCCCAATTCCCTTCTCAGCTCTTGCCAACTTATATGAGATTTCTTTGACAGCCCCTGCCAAAGTTTTCACAACCTCTTCTAAATCAGCACCCTTGCTAGCTTGAGGTTTTTCAGGGTTTATCAATTTTACACCATCTCTCTTGAGAGGTTTCCCAATTGCTTTGATATTGTTTTCAATTTGAAGTGCCATGGTGAAAGCTTGTCTTAGATTGGTAGGGTTCTTGTCTCTTAGGTAATAGGCTACCTTCTTATCAAATGCATCTGCATATTTGATTAAACAAGATTCATCACAAGGCCTCAGATTAACAGGAATCCTTCTCAAATTTTTGTTAAACCTTGTGTTAAAGTCATGGACTGATTCATTGGGGTTCTTCTTGATATTCTCAAACTCAGACAAGAGAAATCTAGGATCAGTCTTGTCACCATATTGCAACCTAAATGCATTCTTCATTTCAGTCCATGAATCAATAGAATTATCAGGCAGAGCCTTGTACCAATCCCTAGCATCCTCTTCTAGTGTATGAATGAACAATTTAATATACACATCTTCAAACTCTATCTCAAAATATTCCATCATGTTAACAAAAAGTTTGAGATGTTGATCACCAGTTATTGCATTGTTACCTTGGAATTTTGGCAATCTATTTCTGACATCTTGTGGGACAACATTTGGGTAACCATCCATTCCTCTAAAATCTATAGGACCAAAGGTGTTAACAACAAATGGAGGTCTAGGCTGAGCCATATTGTTTGGTGGAGGTGATCTTGGAGGTGAAACAAGCTGATGAGGAGTGCAAGATTTGGGGCTCAAGAATGTGATTCACAAGACTGGTATTCTCTAAATGCTGATTTTCTTGGAAAGTTTTATTAATTGAAACACATAGGTGCAGATTGAAGAAAGAACTTACCAGGTACAGCAGAAGGACCTTCACTAGCTGAGGCAAACAAGTTTATGAGAGGATTGCTTGAATCATAATCACTTGAAGAAGAGTGATAATCCTCTACCAAAGGCTGATCTCTCTCACCAATGGATACATCTTTTCCTGATGTCTGACCTTTAACAACTTTCCAAACTCTTCTCCCTTCCAACTCTGAGTTTCTTGAATCTGTAAACAACTTCTTAGCAGAGTCTCTAAGGAAGAGAGATCTTCTTCCTTCCAGTTTTGCAGAGATTAGCAACACAAAAATAAATGACAGAAAGGTTAAGACACTGGTATTTATCAAGATCAAATCAGCATGGAGTCGCCACTAAGGAATTTCACCCTAGTTGTGCAAATGCACTAAAATACTCTGTCAAATATCTATCAGCACTGAAAATATTGCCAAACTTTATAGATCAGACCTTCCTTCTTCTTGAATTTATCAACCACAAATGCAAATGAAGTGCAACAACTGCTGGAAACTGGTAAAATTGCAGGCAGAACTTATATCTTCACTTAATCCTTACAAATCTGATTATAAAATGATGCTTCAACAATGTATTTGCATGCAGAATTTGCAAGGGACTTTACCAGGGTTTGATATGCATTCAAATATCTCAAATATGTATGCACATGGATCAGATTGAACTAAGAGAATATCAAACTCAGAACTCTACTCTTCATTCCAATCTTATAAATCTGATCAGAAGATGATACTCAGATTTGTAATTGCACATAAATCACACAAGAAGTATTACCAGGGATCTGAGATATTGATATACTGAATAATGTCCCCGGAAATGGTGCCAGAAAAGTGTTGGTGCTATTGACGGGCTAAATAGATATGGACTGGTAATGAATTAGAAAACCAATCTCAGCAACACATATTAGTTCCCAGGAATTCAAAACAATCCCCGACAACGGCGCCAGAAAGTGTTGGTACCCAAATTTGTTCTCCTTTTCAGTCTGAGCAGCATTACAAATATGGCATGAAGCTTGATGGCAGATAGATCTTGATGTATGTCATTTTGTAGCCAGGGATGTGATCTAACTGGCACTCAGATTGTGGAGAGATGGATAGAAATTTGAAATGATTTGATCAAACCCTCACTATTTTAGGTTGTGCCTTTCAACCAAGGTAAGAGAACCTATATTGTAACCTCTGTTTTGTGAAGGAGGTGGAGATATCCTTATACTGTGCATATCGTATGGAAATGACCTTGGGAAAACATGATCAATTTTCCATTATTCAAACTCAACAGAGTTGTCACTACTAAATGATGGAAATTTTCAAGACAAGGCAAGGATTACTAAAGACATTGTATGATCCTGATTTGTTTTTTGCATTTTTGTATATGGATTGGATTCTTTTGTTGACACACAATGCAATGCAGGGGTAGTATGGGTAGGATTAGTTTATTTGAATGAGTTTTTGGTGGGGTATTGACAAGACAAACTTGGATATATCAAATCTTTGACAACCTCTACAATACTTGAACAACTATCAGATAAAATGCTTCAAATAATCAGGATATTCTTTCAACCAGAAGATGCATAAATGGAAGCCCAGGTTGCACTCTTCACACAATATTTGAGAACTCACCACAAAATCTTGAAGTAAAGAACTCAATTAAACACAAAAATCCTTGATCAAACCATGCCTAAGGTACCCCCAAAGGCTTACAAGCAATCTCTGCAGTCAAGGAAGGTAAAGTGATTTTAAATTTGTTTATCTCTTTATCAGATGAAGGCTCTTCTGAAAATGAGATTGCAAATGCCACTAAACTATCAATAAGAAATGGAGATTCTGTGTGATTTCTAAAGACTTTCAATGCAAGATTGCAACAAGAACAATGAAAACTATTTGTAGGTATTTAAAATGATAACAGACATCATATTGCCCAGAAAAACATAGATTAACTCAAAAGCTTGTTAGATTCATCAGCAGGGGAGAGTTTCATGAACAATCTCAGAGCTGTGTGATGGCTATACACTTGTAACCAACTCACATACATGAAGATCCAACACAGAAGAAATTAACCTGGTTCTTTGGTGGGTTTCTCAGAAAATGAGCTTTCTCTCAAAATTTTCTCGTGATTTTCAACTTCCCCCCCCTTTGCATTTCTCAAAAATGCATTATATATCTCTTGCCACATTGGATCCTTCTTTCCCAAGAAAAGAATATGCCAAGGGATCAATTTTGTTACAACAAGTCTTCATGATTCACTAAAAATGACGTTTAACAAATTTGCAACGAGAGTTGCCAGGTGTTTCTAAAAAGGTGAATCATTACAAATATTCATCATTATCCTTCCTGGAGGCACGTTTTTCATCATCAAGGCATGCAAACACCTTTCCTCTCATCATTTCACCTTTTCACCCTTTAAAATTACCTCTGCAACTTTCAATTTGACATTTCACGTGTTTTCTTTGGGGCTGGGAAAAATTTACTTCAAAAACACCTCAAATCAAAAATTGAGTCATGAAACCAATTCCAATGATCCTAGAAGGCCAAAAATGACATGAAATCACCAAAAATTTGATGAAAAAAGATGCAAAATTCACATTCCAAGCTTCCTGGAGCAAAAATGGTGGCCAAAAATGAAAATGTACAGTTACCCTTGATCTGCTCTTTGTCCTTCAATCTGGGCCCTCCACGTGTCAAAATATGATTGGGAATCAAATTTGGGATCATTTTTTGACTTTTTGATATTTTTGAAAAAATGGAAAAATTTGACTTTTTTCTCCACCCCTCCACCCTTGAAATTTGGTGATGACACGTGGCACATGGTGGGTCCCATTGGGATCACGCTTCAATTCTGTGCATTTTGACCTTTTTTAGAAAATTGGAAAAATTTCACTTTTTTCCCCACGGGCCCGCACCTCTGATTTTCCCTTGCCACGTGTCATGCTTTCTCTATCGCTAAAAACCACGGGCTCAATTCTCATTTTAACTCCCTTTTTTTCCAAGGGAAAATTTTCAATTTTCCTTCCACGGGCCACCCTCCCGCTCTCCCTTCGCCACGTGTCTGTCGTGATTCACTTCATGGGCCATGCGCTTAAATTTTTTGCACCCTAACTCTTTTTTGCCAAAAAGGGAAAAATTCCCCATTTCCTTCCATGGCCCACACTTCCCTCTGAACCTTTTTGGACACGTGTCCACCTAAGATTGGCCATGGGGGGATGCACGCTTCAAAATTTCACCTTAGGCCTTTTTGACCAAAAGCAAAAAACATTCCCTTTTCCTTCTGCCTCCTCTGACCTTTTATTTCTGCCACGTGTCCACCTCCTGGCCCATTGGGCCCACGGGCTTCAAAATTTCACCAACTTTTTTTTTCGCCAAAAATAGGCTAAAAAACTTCCTAAGTCCCCCATCGCCCCACATCCCCTTTGCCTACCACCTGCCACGTGTCCACCCCCTATTCCTTTCCCCATGGGATTTTCCTTGACCTTTTTCCCCTTCACCAAAAAGGAAAAAAAATTCTAAGTTCCCCACCGGCTTCCCACTCCGCCTTCGCATAAGAACATGACACGTGTCCCCTCGCGGAGTTGCGGGGGGAATTTTGAATTTTTTCCCAAAGCCAAAAATGGCTAAGTTTTTCAGAGAAACCCACCGATCCTTGTCCAACCAGAAGTGGCCACGTAGGAGGAGAATTTTGAGCTTAATTTTGACAGTCAAATGACACCCGTATGACCGTAAAAAAACACAGAATTTACAGAGATGCCCGAATTCAATTTTTTCTTCGTGGGTGATGGATTTTTTGATCAAAGGGCACATGGAAGGAGTTTTTAAACATTTTATGACCATGGTGGGTTTTTTGAGGAAAGTAAGACAAATCGATCAATTTTAACACTCCATGATTGGGCAAACATAGAAAAATGGTAGAGCCCGTGGATTTGAAAAATTTAGGCATTTCATAGCAAACTTGGAGATTTCTTTCAAATGGGGCAAAAATGAGTTTGTGAGCATAGCCCAGAGATTTGGAAAAATTAGGGCACAAAAAATTCAGGCAACATGGGTGATTTCTTCAAAATGGGGCATGTCAAATAATTTTCAGAGGGACTAAGGCATGGGACCAGAGGAAACAACTTCATTTTACCCATTCAAACTGTAGAAAACATTTTAGGTAATGCAAAGTGAAAGGAAAATTAGGGCAAAATAATGGAGGATCAAAATGGACACCAACAAAATTTGGGACAATTCTTCCTGTTACTCCTAGGTAACTCATGCAATGATTGAGGAAGAGCCAGAGGCCCAACTCTTTATCCCCAAGGCCGAGGTGTTTCCATCCTTGGAAAGATTGTCTTGAAGTGGAAGCTGAGACACCAGCAAGAATTAGGGCATGGAGATTAGGGCTAAGTTGTGCTTGAGGAATGATACTACCAAAAGCTCTGTACTTCAATAGGAGGTGTGCTTGTGGAACAAGCTCTTCTATTTCTTCTTGTTGGAGGAAGTTGAAAACCTTGTTGATCTAAGAGCTGAAATTTGGGATCCTCAATTCAAAGAGCCCCTCTACCATGAGTATATCTTAGAGTTTCCAAATCAAAGAAATGATCAAATTAGTTATTCTTTTAGAAATGAAATTTGTTGAAAAAATTCCCTAGCGGACTCGCCAAAAATTGTTGGGTTTCAGATTAGCACTTGGGATGAAACCACAGTAAGGGGACAAGCAAGTCCCTCCTCTTTAATGGGAGAGGCTCCCTTATTGAAAGCAAGGAGAAAAACCTATGTACAAATGCATAGTATTTCATTCAATGGCGGTTTCCTGATATCCTGAAATGTGTTTTAAGCCTAAAAAGTTATCAATACATGAGGATAGAAGAATTTGAAGAGAGAAGGGACGTAGAAGAAGACAATACTTTCAGGGAATAGAGATGGCAAAGAAAACCCTTATATGTATTGTGCAAATGAGATAAATAATAGAACCATCCACGTTTATAATAGACACAATTCACAAACTCAAAGTTCTGGAGATTGTATAAACTAGAAAACAAAGTTTCCAAGCACACAAGGATTAGATGATTCACAGATCAGAACCAGAAGGAAAGAGAAAGAAGAAGAAAAAGGGAAAAACCTTTGTATTGATTTCTTCCAATTCGAAATTATAGTTCTAGAATAATAAAAATTCCAACCCATACAATGGCTTTGAAAGCTCATGATATAGCTCACAAAAGATGGTTACAACTTCCTCGAGAAAGCAAGAAAAATTTACATCTTATTCCAATCATCTACACCCTTTTGAATTTTGAAAATGTAAAGAAAAAATTAATGGTGGAAAAACCCATTTTTAAATATATGGCCGTTACATTATTTTACCAGTGAAAACATGGGCCATTCGATTTGGTTTTAAAATTTCAAATTTGGACCACCCACGTGGGAGAAATTGATTGGAGTAGGATTGCAAACACCTCTTGCATTCTTTGTATTTGAAGCAATGCTAGGCTAACACATGGAGAGATCTGTTGGTTCCCTTATACTTAGTCAATTTGGGACAATTTTCTGCTTGACTTATGTTGACCCCGAGACACGTGGCAAGCTAGTGCTCATTTGAGTTTCTACTTTCGAAACACCCCCTAAAGTTGCACTGAGCTGACGCATGTCTCCTTCCGCCAGTCTTAGCTTTTTCAACGGCCAACTTCGTCTTCATATTGACTTTAACCATGTGGTGAGCTGGTGCTACTTGGAGACCAACCCTTTGATTTCCCTTCTGAAATGGCACCGTTAAGGCATGTGGTGGCTTCCACCAACCCGCCCATACTTGGTCAATTTTAACTATCTGATTTGTCCCGTTTTGGACCTAGGATACGTGGCAGACTGGCGCAAGTTTGAGAACTGCCCTCGGCTTTGACTCTTGAAGTTGCGTCGACGAGGCATGTATCGCTATCCACTGAACTTTCCATACTTAGCCGATTTTAGATTTTTTTGTCTTCATTTTGTACCTGGGACATGCGGAAAGCCTGCGCTTATTTGAGGACTATCCCTTGGACGCTACCCATGGAGTTGCGCCATTTAGACACGTCAAGGCTTTCTTTGAACCTTGAAATATGGAAAAACCACATCCAATCAAAGATATTCATGTATTACCCATGGACTCTGGGGCAAAAATTAACGAGGGAAAATACACCTGTGATTCCCAACTGCAAGAAGAAATTAAAATCTAAGGAAATGAACTTCACCATATGCTTGACTTTCAAATAATGTTCTCCATAAATAGGAAAACTGCAAACAATGCCAAGCTCAACGTGATTCAATATTCCCAGGTATAGACTCAATTTTTTTTTGAAACTTGACTTCAAAAGAGGGGAATTTCGGGGCCGATAACAAAATAACAATATTTTTTTTCTTGTTTTCGATATTCCTTTTCAATTAAGATAATGATGATTTATGATGCCCTAAGCTCGTTCAACAAATAATATCATCATAAGAAAACATGTTCAACTCCAATCTAAAAATGATGAACACGAATGAAATATCGATATACATACCGTGGGTCATATTAACAAAATCCTCCAATCACATCCCTCTTTTACGTAAGAGCATCAACTCAAGGTTTGGTACATACACAACTCCAATGAAAACAATATGCGATTTTGTTGACAGTTTGTTAACTCTTGTTGGAGATTGACCAACACTTTTCTTGCACTGTTTAACAATCCACAATGTTAGTTACAACCCATGACATGAAATTCAAAGATAGTATTTGAGTAGGAAATGAATGAGCCCACTTTAGTACATTATTTTTGATGTTTACGTATATAGCATTCATTACACAATAGGAAAAATGGGAGAGAAAGAGGGAGTAGTCCATCATTTTAAGGGTCAAGATTCAAATTAGAATTTACACAACATGGATCTTGTTTCTCACCAAAAGATGGTTTAATAGGTTATATGAACAATCTAAATTTCACCTTTCTCTAAGAGCATCATCTTATGGTTACATTTTCACAAACTAATCATAAATTAAAATGTTGTTAAGTTTCACAGTTAACTCTTAGTATTGTACCATAGAACCCAAATGATAGTTAAAATTGTGTATCGAGTTCATTTATGATTCCAACTCTTAAAGGTGACTTTCAAGGGTAGTTGGTGATATTTTCCACCTAAACCCTTTTCTCTACACACGTGTCAGGCTAAAAGGGTTTTAAATTATTTTTAAATTTATTTTCCCATGTAGTACTACCTTAAGAGAACACATTATCCTTACTAAACACACGACTACCAATCCTAGGAGGGGACCACATACTCAAGACAAAGTTTAACCATGTACCGTTCCTAAATGTTGGGTTCATGAAAATGTCGCTAAGCATACAGGCTAAGATGATAATATCAAAATTTGGCTCTTACTTCTTAAGCTATAAGTTTCCATCTAGTTTAATGATTCAGGTTCACCCTATGGTTTTAGTTTTCCACGTTAAGAAGGATCATGTGAGAAGGGTAGTTATGTAAGAGTTGTATACCAATGTTGGTTATTTTATTTATATATATTTATATATATATTCAAGTTAAATAACACAACACACCAGAAATTTCATCATCAATTTCACACCGAAAATGCACTATAAGTTATGTCAAATTTAATTTCATTTAACATGTATACCCAACTTTTACAATACATAATTCTGAATCAAAATGACACCCAAGGTTAGATGCACATTTCCCAAAACACCCCTAAACACTATTAACTCATACATATTAAAAATTTTCATTAATAAACCTTTCAATACATCACAAAAAGATTTATCCTCTACAATTTCATTGTTTCAAATATCATGCAAAAATGATATTTCTAGTGACACTTCACTTCCTCCATGTCTCGGTACTTACAACCATCGCATGGTCAAAAAAATGTTGGCATGAAATCCAAAAAAATCTAGCATAATTAATGCATTATTAGTTTTTCATTTAATAATCATAATAATTCACACATAACTAGAGAGGGTTAGAAATATATATGATCATTTCATTGCACTTTGAATTCTTGATTTAACGGAGAGAGAAAGAAGAGAGAGAAGACTTATTTCTTCAAAAGTTAAATTTCACCCAACAAACCACAATAGAGAGTTTCATACAATTATTTATAAGTATCAATAAGTTTTCACGATGGTTTATTGTCTTGACTAGGGTCCTACGACCTTATTTTACATTTTTCTACTAGTTGCAAAAATGTCTAATTTTATCGGAGGCTAAGAAACCATGTTCAAAAATTGTCTTCCAATGGGAAAATGCACAATGGGTAAATTCCTACATGTACTCCTATATACCAAGAATTCACAGGAATTGAAGGAGTTCATAATTGGTGAACGGTTCACAATTGGTGGTTAGTTTTCTGGGGCCATCAGTCGTAATTTTTTAGTTGCAAAAGTACCAATTTTACATCAACGGCTAAGAAACCACATCTGAAAACTGACTTCTGATGGATGAATGCTCAACAGAAAAATTCCTACATGATATTCCATTATATTGAGAATTCACAGGAGTTGACAGAACTAAGAACTAGAAAACGGGTTACAAATGGTGGTTGGTTTTCTAGAGCCACCGATCATAACCGGTCTAGTTTGACCTAGTCAAATAGTGACTGAAGGCCTACAAAACCCCTTTTCAAAACTATCTAGAAATGTGTTTTACTTAAAGATAAAGGTTACAATTAATTTTCTAGTAGAAATACTAGAGGTTTACGAAGGTGGAAAAGTGTTTCTTTGCTTAGGGCCCAAATGGTGAGCCAAAACAAAAAGCAACTTTTCACTTTTAGCAGCTCCCTAAAACTGCAGAAAATGGGGAACAAGGCTTGTAGAGGGGTGGAAAAAAGATCACAAATGATCAATCAGGGTCTATCTAAGTTTTGATGTGACTTCCCACATAACAAGGAACATAGAAGAAATTTTACATCTCCTTTTCGGGGCTCAGAATGTTGTTTTGTGAGTCTCTGAATATGGTTTTTTTCTAAATTTTCAAAGTAGACAAAAATGATTGTTTTAGTTGATGACACATCTAACACTCATTTTCAATACCAACGGATTTGAAAACCTAATTTTTACTCCATTGGTTAGCAATGTATAAGGTTGTGGTAGCAACACGGTTGACAATAAAATTGTAATCAATAAAGGAAATCACAAGGTGGATTTTTATTGTTTCGCACTAATAGTTACATTAAAATGTCCAATTGTATAAGTATCTAATGGTTTAATATTTCTATTATGTTTCAAATGAAGAATGAAATTTTATAAAAATTATAAAATATTAAGGTAAGGGAGACCATGCCTACATAAAATATTTACAAAACTGTGTACAGGGTTCTCCAGGTGGGTTCAAACATTCCACAATGCATCCAACCCTCATTTTAGCATTCATGTGAAACATTTCTAATTTTACAAACAAAACATGATTTTTATCCAAAATTCCACATTTGCATAATATTTGTCACAACACATCTAACTAAACATTCAATAACATATCAAACTTTATCCCCCATCCCTGATTCCATTTATCTACATTTTCACAGCTTGGCTGAAGGCCATTCAAAAGCCACAAATAAAACTTGTCCCAGAACCTTTATAACCTTTAATGACTGAATTTTTGATAAGTTTAGATGACTTCACGTAGTTTGGAACCAAAGTATTTCAGTTATCATTAACTAAAAATTTAGCAACAACTGATGGCATGTATCAATGATTTTTCAACTTTAAAGTGGTACAAAGTTATGGCATGAGTTTTCTTAGATTGGAAATTTTGGAGTCATCCCAACATTTGTATTGGTTTCGGAAATCCATTTGAGAGTCAGAAGATCAAGTAAGTGGAAATCCAACAACCATTTATTACATTCTCCAAGAAGTATCTGCTTGGAATCCCATTTTTAAGAATGGCTTTTAAGACAGGATCATCCAATGTATTGTTTCAAGTAGAGGAAGAGTGAAAGAGACAAAACTTACAGAGAAATAAGTGGAAAAGAAGGAAAGAATAATTTTAATGTCTTAATCAACACAATTACTTGAAATAAAAGATAAATAGTAGGAAAAATGAAGTTGGTAGATATTACTTGCAGAAGGTGCTACAAAGGTTATTGTGCACATAGCATAACAGAAAGAATTTTCAATACAGCTAGATAATATGAAGAATGAAGCACTTCCTAATCCTCAATCTTTTCTTCTTATGGTATACAACAACAAAATGACGGAAAGAGACATTTGAACCGAATTTAGATAGTAATTAACCGATTCATAGGAAATTGTTTATTAAATAGAAATCAAGATAAGATTTGCATATTTATATGGTAATGGGGCTGGTCTAGGAAATGGAAAATTGATTTTAAACTGATGGACTATTTGTGAGAGCTTTGTTTAGTTACCGTATTTTTTATAAAATGTTTTGACACAATAATTTATACTCTGAAATTGATTGATTGTACAATTACTAGTGTAAAATTTGCAAGTAAACTTGGGTTTCAACTGTAATCAAAGTCCTCTTATTTGCTTATCTCAAATAAAGTGTGTTGATTATTATGCAAGGAAAATGATAGGTCTATTTTGTTTATACATCCCATATGGTCATATTTTGAGGATTCTTATATACTGCATCATTCACCCTTATACATGCATAAATACTCAATCTTTAGATCTATATCACATACATTATCGACACTAAAAATAAGTGGTAACTATATCCTTCCTTTGATATACCATACGCTAAACAACATCACGACAATCCCCATTTGTAAATGATTTTATATTTATTATATTTATTATACTTTGTTGTTGAGCCCTTATCTCTTCCTGGTGGCATGGGGAAACATGTAGGGATCATTCACAAAAATAATTAATCAATAAATCCTTTATTAAATATGAATCAAAGTGCTTAATCAAAAACATCCGAAGAATTAATTTAGATTCTCATGTTAAAGAGATACAAAAATTCCTTCAAATGGATTTTTCCAATCAATAGGCCATCTATGGATGTAATTATTGTAAAAACCTATAAATTGGAATCGGTCAAATAATCTTGACTAAATATGAGTTACATTCTTCTTACATGGATCATTGTTACACCTTGTTTCTTAGCATCCATCATCTTCACCTTCATATCACTATGCTCCTATTTTTCACATCATTCTTTCCTCTCAATGATGAACATCTATACAGTATTCCTAGTTGCGTGGAGTCTACGAATTGAGTGATGACACCTATATCCTTCTACCATCTAAATGTGTCTGGCAATGGAACCAAGAAAATACAAAAAAATTGGGTAGTTAGAATCACTTGAGTTTCAAGCAATGACAATATAATTTTGAATGTAAGGTTAACAAGTGTCCAAACTTGATCGGTTCATGTTTGCTAGCATAAACTCTTTGTGTAGGAAAACAAGAGGCTTGAAATAGGGTATTTCCAAAATCAACTAACACATGATTGAAAAGGGACTGTTGTCCAGATGAATTAGTTTCAAGTGCCCTAGAGATTTGTATACATAAAATTTGGAAATATACGTTCAAGGCATGTGAACTCTTCAAACTCAAAAATTTGTGGAAGAAATGTGGTTCTCATAGACATACAATGATTACGAGATATGTAACAAAATGGGGTTTTTTGAAAAGACAATGGATAGTAAATGTGGTCTCATAGTTAACAAGTTCCCTGGAGATATGTATGTACAAATGTTGAAGCCATGCATAAGGAATGTGAACTATTAAATAAACAATTCCATAGAAGAAATGATGGTCTCCTACATGATACAAGGATTACGAGAAATGTACAAAATGGGTTTGTTGCAATTTTTTTTGACCCCTTTTATAGCTATAACTCAATTTTGGTAGCACTGAAGCTAGAATCCACAATGTTTTACATAATCCTTCTAACATCTTCAATAGCGAGCTTGAAAAGAGGCATGAAAATTGGATTATAGTATAAAGTGAATCTATTTTTTGTCTTAAATACTTAAATTGTGCTAATTATCTATCTTTTTGCAAATCGATGAAATATTGTCAATAATGCCTCATTGATTCCCTCTTATTGTCATTAATTAATTACAATATGCTAATTGATTAAGTCACCTACCCAACTAACATCCTGATTAACGACCTTCCGTTGATTATTCACCCCTTCTATCTAGACTAATTAATTATTATTAATTAATTAGCTTTCCCTTCCATTTATCTAATAAATCAATATTTAATTGATTTAATCCCCTTCTAATAGCCTAACTCGTACTAATATTCCTCTAAATAACTTCTATAAGCTTACATATACTTATTAGTTAATCACCTTTGATTAATTAAAACACCCCCTAACTCCCATGACTTGCTAAGCATAAATTAAACCCTTTTAAAGTAAGGTTACCTTTTATAAAGCAACCTTATCCATTCCTAATCATGTTTTACCTTTATCCCACATGAAAAGGTATGAAGTGTTTCCTTTATCCATTGGGCTATATAAGGAGCCCTCTTTTTACCTTTATACCGACACCTAAACTCCTTGAGAAATCAAATGCAAAGTATATAGAAATATAGACTATGGCGCACATGCATTTCTGGTGGTGCAGACGCATTTATGGGTTTTAGTAGCGCAGACGTATTTCTTGTGGTGTAGGCATTCTATCAGAAATTGGGACTGTTTTACAAAGTGGTGGTGCGCACGTCTTTTCGGTGGCACAGGCATTCTTTTCAAAATTTTGCCTATTTTTATAAAAGGTATCACATACACTCTTTTTGTGGCACACATGCCTCTTGGGTAGCGCAGGTGCACGATAAGTCGAGATCACATAGAGTAGCACACATGTATTTTTGGTGGCACACATGCCTCTCGAGTGGCACGTGTGCACTGTAAATCAGAAAAACAAAGAGTGGTGTATACACACTAATCCGCGCGCATATGCCAAAACAGGGGCACACGTGCCCTTTTTTTTCTTGACATTAATGTGTTGGAGTTCTAACATTCTTGTAGGAATTATCTAATCACATACTTGTTTTTGCAGGCTGTTTTTACATGTTTTTACTTGATTAGATAAGCTTTGCATGTTTACTTATTGGAATAAGATCGCGTATGCTCTTCCCTCATGTCCCTTGGGGCGATCTTGGGAATCAGAAATGATTCTTAAGTCCTTTTGATGTTTTGAGGTTGTTAGGAATATTTGAGTTGGAATTGGTTCATTTGGTGTATTTCAATTAAAGTGTTTTTCCATTTGATATATTTTTGGATTTTGGAAACATCACGTATGCTCTTCTCTTGTGTCCTTGGATAATCTGGAGAATCAGAAATGGTGTTTTCTCTTTTGATGGAAAACTACTAAAAATCGTCATATAGGACCAAAACACCATGCTTGACAAAGAATGGAGGAATCAAAACAAATTCAAAAAATACTAATATAGTTGTTATACAGGTTGCCAAAAGGTGTTTCGAGAAAACCACACCTAATTAAACAAGATAAAATGAACAACATATTCAAAACACTGTATTACAGGTTTTGGAAAAGGGTACATCCCTCTCCACTCAACTAGAACATAACCCCTTTGGCATAATGCCTTAAGCTACAACAATGGGGGTGGTTCCAGGAACCCCAAAGTGGTCCATGCAAGAGGGAACCTTGTGGATGAAATGGGAAGTGCTCCACACTACCTATCTAACTAGTGATTCCTTTATGAGATAGAGTTACAAGTTGTCCCTACGTGACCCTTTTAAGTACACGATGGATGTATTTACTACCCACTGTGCTTGAAGGGGGAAAATTTGAGATACTCCCAAGATAGTTGGGACTATTTGGGTAAATCGTCTCACTCGTGGATAATCTTTGTAACACCTAGGATGAGAGAACCACCTAGGAAAATATACTTTGGCCAAGAGCCCACTTTGACCATTCTAAAACAGTGTTGAGTTGTGAACCATCTTTTTATTGCAAAACGTGTGATGCGTTACTTTCACTTTGTTTTTACTTGCCTTAGGGCGAGGTGAAACTCTGCCGAAGTGAAGCCAACATTTTTCATCTCATTTTTTATTTTCTTCCTTCACATTATTTTTGACACTTTTTTTATCAGAAGGAGGGTGACTACCTTTGTGTTACCAAATGATTATTTCTGCCACGTTTTTGTCTATTTACACCCATCCATGTTTGCGGCTGGGTAAGTTAAACATATAAAGTGCACAGAGACATATTCATATCATTGGTGACCATTGTGATCTTGATACCCATGTCAAGATCATCATTGTAGTTAGGCGTGGTTCATCATCTTGAACTTCCTTAGAAGGGTTAGCTTGTTTGTATCTTATCACTACAATTTTGATATTTACGTCTTATTTCTTATAAAATTGACCTAAACATCTATATTGTAAGGTTACGCTGCACACATTTTAACTATTCCTAGCTATAATTTAAGATTTTTAGTTCGATTCTATTATTGCCTCGATTTTGAAGAGTGCTAGGTGTTACCACTTATGCATGTTATATCAATAGCATCTTGATATCAAGACCTTACTTTCTCACAAAGTTTGGTTAACATATCTTGGTGATATTGTTGTGTCACTCACGAATTGTAATTGGAACTTTTTGAGATATAGGTCTTAATCATATTTGAGCTCACTTTTAGTATATCTTGTTAGGAGGTCACATTAACCTTTTTGTATTTACTTACATCTTGTTCATTCTCTTGAACTTGGCATAAGTGAGAACATCTTGTTAATTATCTTGCGACACTAAACTGCTTTTTGAGACGTAGTCTAGGAGGTACTTCATTTGATGGGTTTAGATACCAAACATTTGTGTCACTGGTGATTTATCACTCTATCACATTGGTATTCTCACATTGTTAATTCATTCATATTCTTGATGATTTATCTTGCATTTCACTTAGGTGTGGTCACAAAGTTTTGAACACATTTACAACTTACCCTAGTGAAACTATTACAAAAAATGGCTCCTAAAACATGATTAGGACTTGAGAAACAAACGTACGAGGAACAATAAGCACAAGCTTGGGAAGCCTCTAATAGAAAGGGCCAAACCCCTTCATTGGACATGATCTAGGGCCTTTGTTTTATGCAGAAAAAGAGATAGAAGATATGGTCGATCATAGTGGTGGTGAAATGGAATCCCCACATGAATAGAATTCAATTTGACCCCACTTTATTAGATGAGTTTCTTTTCAGAAATAAGGATAGAGTGCTAGCACGGGTCATAGAATTAGGGGCCAAAATGCCCACTGAAAATGAAACAATCCCACCTGCGAATAACGCTAATGAGGAAGAATGACCCCTTATCAACATGGAGGATATTTTGACGCATGGACATGCTTCTACCTCCAATGTAGGAAATAATAAGATAGTGGGACATAGAATACCCTTTATCAAAGTGCCACGTAAAAACACGATGGGACATGAGAATGGTGAAGAACCTCCACAAGACGAGGAAGAAGAGGAACCCTTAGAACAAGAAACCACCATTCAACAATAGATTAGTAACCTAAGCCAAAAATTAGCTTTGCTAACCTCTCATGTACAGAAGGAAGTAAGCAAAAATGTTCAAAAGTCAAGGCCTAAGGTTAAGATCAATGAATTCCATAGAGAAAATCAAGAAGAAGATGATACGGGATATCGTTGAGTATATATCCCCGCTTCTCCCACTAGAGAAGAATTTCTCACACAAGAGGTACAGTCTATGAAAGTAACACTCACAAGCCTTCAAGAGAGCAATATAGGGAGCGTTAGAAAGTATCAATATGAATAATTATGTCCCTATCCTTTTGACAAGATGATGACCCTTCAACCCTTTCCTAAGAAATTCAACATGCCAAAATTTGACAAATATAAAGGGAAAGGAGATCCACAAAATCATGTCAAATATTTATATATGGCATGTCAAGAGGTGTCCTACAGTGACAATTATCTCATAAGACTTTTTCCTAAGAGTCTAGGAGGTCAAGCCTTGGAGTGGTTTACACGTTTACCTCAGGGATCAATTTTCACTTGGCCAGAATTGGCAGAAAGGTTTGTGCATCACTTCTCATACAACATAGAGAGTGATGTCACCATGGTAGATTTATGTGGTGCCAAACAACGCCCTAATGATACTTTCACCAGCTTCCTCCAAAGGTGGAGAGGGATAGCTAGCCGCTTCCCTTGCGCTTTCCCTGAAAAATATAGCTGGTTAGTATTTTTGTACCCAACCTCAATCCGGATATAGCTTTCCACCTCCAAATGCATTGTGTTCACACTTTTGAGGAGGTCATTGAAAAGGGGGTTCAAATAGAGAAATATCTCATTGCAAAAGGAACTCTCAAGTCCCAATCTAGAGATAATCAAAATGTTAAACCCACGGAGAAGCCAAAGTTTTTTAACAAAACAAAAATGTGGTGGGAGATGGGATCATTGATTCCAAACGTGTTCAAATGGTCCAAACCGGTCAACCTTTTAAACTGACCAAAGGACCAATTCAACCACCACCAAAATGAAGAATGTTCACCTCTCTTAATGAACCTTTGTCAGTTATACTAAAACAATTGGATGCGGCTCACATGATGACATATCCTACGACACAACCATTTGATGACAATGCTCCAAAACCTTCATGGTACAAGGAGCATGAATATTGTGAAATGCATCGTGTCAAAGGACATAAGACAAAAAAATGTCTGCAACTTCGTCATTATATCCAAGACCTCATCGACAATGGGGAGATAGAGGTGGACAACCCAGGAAAAAATCAAACACCCAATGAAAAGATGGGGATATATAAAGAGCCATTCCCCAATCATGATAAATCAGAAAAGTCAAAGCCGGATCGGGGAGAGTCATCCCAAGGTTATAAAGCAGTGAATTACTTATACACCAAAAAAGACAACAATCATTATGATTCACTTATTGGATGTATTCGCTCTCCTACTGACCATATTAATGCCATCCAAATCAAGGGAAAGGATTGCACCACGGTAACAAGGCATGCCCACCTCATGATTCTGGAACCTTCTCCATCAACCCCACAAACTGGTAAATACAACCTCTTAGAGAAACTTGAGAAGACGTCTGCTAAGATTTCAATCTTAGATCTTCTTAAGATATCCAATGTACACAAAGACATTCTATACCAAACTCTTCAGGGGTCGGGAGTGCCATTAGAGGTCGATCCTACACACCTTCAAGCCGCAGTGGAAAAACATTATACCAAATGAACATAGTGCCTTCAATCATAGGGAGATCCCTACTGAGAATCCAACACATAATCTTCCTTTATATATTGAGGTAGTTGTTACCCACAGGAAGATCAAATGGGTGCTTGTGGATAATGGATCAGGGTTGAATATCTGCACACTCAAGTTGGTTAAACAGTTAGGACATACTGAGGTAGATCTTGAGTCCAATATCATCACTATCACCACATACAACAACGCGGAAAGGGAGTCAGTGGGCACAATCACACTGCCCATGGAGGTGGGTCCCACTTTCCATCAGACAAAGTTTCATGTCCTGGACTTGGAACTTCTGTATAATATGCTTCTAGGCCGACCATGGATTCATGCCATGCAAGCCGTGCCATCGACGTTCCATCAGTGCATTAAATTGAAGCATGAGGGACACACCATTACAATACAAGGAGATTCAGAGCCCTTCGCTCACTGTAGAGCTCTCAATAGCTTTGCACAAAGGGCACATATGCATGTCCCTCTGCCGATATAGTTGTTCCTCTCCAATCTGAGGCCATGGAATCCCAGATAGATTCAGATTCTCTCAGTTCTTGTGCCCATGGTGCATCTACTTCAACATCTCCTTTTGATTCCTAGGAGATGAAAATCCTTGAATATGGCTGTGGAGAATATAATGTGCAGCAAGCCCTCTTGGTTTCAGACCTCTCATTGTCACCCAAGACTAGAGGTCGACCCAACTATCACTTCAGAAGACCTAGAAATGAACACACTATTGGGTCATTCTTACCTGGAGGCTTGTTAGCTGAGGAAAAATTGTTGATCCACCTACAACTTGGGTCCCAGAGGATACTCA
This sequence comes from Taxus chinensis, assembly GCA_019776745.2. Taxonomy (NCBI): domain Eukaryota; kingdom Viridiplantae; phylum Streptophyta; class Pinopsida; order Cupressales; family Taxaceae; genus Taxus; species Taxus chinensis. The sequence goes on along the minus strand of JAHRHJ020000018.1, from coordinate 16,384 downwards.
GCCATCCTATTATCAAACCCTGAATACGAGAAATCCAGTAAAATGATGTACTCCATGGGCTACAAGGGCCTAGGATGTGGAAGAAATGAACAAGGATAGAGAGAACCAGTGCCTCTTCCACATTTCAAAATAGAAAGATACGGCATTGGGATTCACCCTTATGGAGCACACCCCAATGATCAAGATGCTACTTGTTTTGAAACGTGAGGATAGCTCTAACTATCTAGACAGTGATACGGATTCCCATTGTAGCCAATATGAGGACCTTGCCTCCACAAACCTATTCATGAACAACATTGTCCTAACCATAACCCCTATGGAACCAACCCTTGACCTTGTTTACCCTTCCCTTGTTGAATGGGACCAACAACATCACATGTCGCTAGATTTATTCGAGAATGACGAAGCTATCACAGAGTTCATGGGCATAAGGGATACAATTCCCATTGGAGACCATAAGAAGGGTTTCTTTATTGACTTGGATACCTGTGCCTACTTCGGTGAGGAGGCTGAGCTTCGTGGTCAGCAAAACTTAAGAACACACGAGGGAAAAAGTTCCAACATAAAGCCTCAGAAAAAAATCAAAGTCCAAGTCACACAGTGAAAACCTCTTTGAGGCACTGGCCGAAAAATGAATAAACAAATCAAAGGACAAACAAAGTGACCATGAAAAGGATGAAAATCGCATGGAGACATCCTTGGACGAAGATCTCAACCTTCCTCCTGATCCTACGCGTATGGAGGACTTTTCCAAATTACTAGTCAAGGAAACCATTAATGTTAACATTGGTACAGAAGAGGACCCAAAGATAGTAAAATTGGGAGTATCACTCTCAGCTAGAGAACAAAAGACATTCACTATGCTGCTACGAGAGTTTATAAACGTGTTCACATGGTCTTACAAAGACATGCCAGGATTAGATCCAAATTTGGTCATGCACAACCTAGTTGTGCACGCAGATGCTAAGCCTATCAAATAGAAGCTCAGAAAGATGCACCCAAGGGTAGCCTTACTAGTTAAAGAAGAATTGGAAAGATTTATGGTGGCAGGATTCATTCGGCCTATAGATTATTCTGAATGGATATCCAACATCATCCCTATCCTGAAAAATCCTGTCGGTATCAAAATTTGCACGGATTTTAGAGACATTAATAAGGCTTTCCCTAAGGATGATTTTCCACTGCCAAATATTGACATGATTGTGGATTCAACAGTAGGATATGAGATGCTATCTCTCATGGATGGATTTTTGGGATACAACCAAATCAAGATTGCTGATGAAGATCAACACAAAATGGATTTCACGACTCCTTGGGGTACCTTCTGTTATCAGGTGATGCCATTTGGTCTCAAAAATGTAGGAGCTACTTATCAGTGGGAAATGACGGTGATTTTTCATGATATGATTCATGATATCATGGAGGACTATGTGGATGACATCCTTGGAAAGTCCAAGACAAGAGAAGATCACCCTGTCATTTTGTGGCGTATCTTTGAGCACCTACGAGAGTACAAGGTCAGGCTGAATCCAAAGAAGTGTGTATTCAGTGTGCTATCAGGAAAACTGTTGGGATTCATTGTATCAAGAAGAGGAATTGAGGTAGACCCCGCTAAAGTGTCTGCTATTACTGAAATGCCTCCACCTAAGAATATTAAGCAACTGCGTAGCTTACAGGGGAAAATCTCCAGGCTATCCACCGCTTCATCTCCCAGCTTGCAGATAAGTGCCACTCATTCACCCACTTGCTTAAAAAGGATGTCACCTTCATCTGGGGATCAGAGCAAGAGTAAGCCTTTTCTTTGCTTAAACAATACCTTGGCTAATCCACCTGTCCTCATGCCTCCAACTCTTGGGGAGCCACTCTTGCTTTATATCTCTGCTACGTAATTTGCTATTGGTGCGCTTGCTCGCCCAATATGACCTGGGTCACAAAGAAAAATTGGTGTATTATCTCAGTCGCACTCTCATCGCTTATGAGCTCAACTATCCCCAAATTGAAAAAGCTTGCTTGGTTGTTGTTTTTACTTTTCAAAAACTCCACCATTATCTATTGAATACCAAAACCAAGCTGATATCCAAAGTTGACCCACTCAAGTACTTGTTGTCTAAACCCACCCTCACGGGTAGAATGGCTAATTGGATCATTCTATTAAGTGAGTTTGACATAGAATTTGTACATCAGAAGTCAGTTAAAGGACAAGTACTTGCTGACCAGCTAGCAGAAGCACCTTTGCAAGGCACTGAACCTTTAAATATGGATCTGCCAGATGCCTCATTGCTATACATTGAAGAATTTGTCATATGGCAGATAAATTTTGATGGGTCCTTTACGTTTCATGGTTCAGGTGTAGGGGTAGTCCTCATTACTCCTTCTGGTGACCCTATGCCACAGGATTTTCACCTGGGTTTTCCTTGCACAAACAATATTACAGAGTATGAGGCACTTATCGCAGGGATGAAGCTTGCTATCAAGTGGAACATTCATCATGTCAAGGTTGTGGGTGATTCTCAGTTAATTATCAAGCAAGTTAATGATGAATACAAGGTTAAGGATGACAAGCTCATACCTTACAAAAAGTTGGTAGAAACTCTAAAGGAGTACTTTGTGTGCATTACATTTGAACAAATTCCACGAGCGCAGAACAGATCAGAAGATGCTATGGTGATAGTGGGTTCTATGCTTCATATTCTACCAGGGAATAATGACATGTTGTTCTTTGTGGAAAACTTACGCCAGCCTACATATGACATGCCAGAATCTTGTCTGGCTTGTGATGTTGTTGGTCCCAATTCCCCATGGTACGAGCCCATCTTTACCTATCTCAAGGACAACACGTTCCCTCCCGATATCTCCCGTTCTGAGAAACAAATCCTGATTCACCAAATAGCCCATTACACCCTTTTAGGAGGTACACTTTATCATCATGGCTACGATGGGAATCTGTTACGTTGTCTTGATATGACAGAGTCGATCCAAGCGATCAAAGAAGTACATGAAGGGGTGTGTGGAGCACATACAAATGGAATGGTTTTGGCCAAGAAATTGCTAAGAGTGGGCTACTATTGGCCTACAATGGAAACTGATTGTTGTAATTATGTCAGGAAGTGTGTACTTTTCCAGAAGTATGGAAACTTCATCCATGCTCCATCGCAACCATTGCAACCTATCACTACCCCATGGCCATTTTCTAAATGGGGACTTGACTTGATAGGGAAACTTACCCCCACCTCATCTGATGGTCATACCCACATCATCACGGCTACTGAATACTTTACAAAATGGGTGGAGGCCGTTCCCTTAACCTATGTAACAGGAGCTCAGATTTCCAAATTTATCATGAATCATATCATTTGTCGATATGGCATTCCTGCGGCCATTGTTACGGATAATGGGAAGTCATTCAAGAACAAAATGGTGAAAGGTCTTTGTCAGTGGTTCCAAATCAGGTTAAAATGGTCTACACCATATTACCCCCAAGGTAATGGACAGGCCGAAGCCACAAACAAGACTTTGGTGAGAATAATGGAGAAGATGGTCAGTAAAACAGGTCGTAATTGGCACTTGCAAATCCACCCAGCTCTTTGGGCTTACAGAACCTCCATTCACACTCCTACGGGGGCGACACCATATTCTCTAGTATTTGGGATGGAATCTATCATCCCATTAGAAATTGAACTTCCTTCCCTGAGAATCTCACTCAGGGACTATCTGGATAAAGATGAGGATTACCGGGTAGCAAGACTGGCTGAATTAGAGCTCCTAGATGAGAAGCACATTCATGCTCTTAATCACCTTAAAGTGTATCAGAATAGAGTCTCCAGAAACTACAACAAGAGAATCATACCTCGTCAGTTTGAGGTTGGTGATTTAGTCATGAAGGAGAATCAGTTCAACACAAGAGCGGAACGTGAAAAGAAAGGAAAGTTCGAACCACATTGGTTGGGACCCTACGTTATTGTGGCCAAGTACGGCACAGGGGCATACAAACTTGCTCACCCCAATGGTGATGAGCTCCGTGAGCCCATGAACACCATGCATCTTAAGTGGTTCTATGCTTAAACATGGCGCAGAAAGTCAAAAAAGAAAAAAAAAAGAAAAAAACAACATGGTAAAATGATCAAAAATACAAAAAAATAAAAAAGGAGAAAAAGAAAAAGAGAAAACAGGTCATCCACAAGTGAAAACCACGCAATTGTGGCACTTTGGATAAGTCCTTGGGTGAAAACCAGTTTCCGGGCACCTTGGGAGGATTCATTGTTCACAAGCATCTTGCATCTGGAGGGTAGTTTTCCTTGGCCTGGCCCTAGTTCTGCCTTCGAGATTCCCTGTGAGCCCAGTCCTGTCAGGCCTTGATCTGGCTTTGTCTTCTTTTATTCATCTATGAGGGGCATGGTCTTTCGCTATTCCCCATCTTATGCTGAGGGAAATTCAACGACTTCACCTTCTTGTTCATAAGTGTGTGGCTTCTGCCCTTGTATATTCCCCTTCTAACACTGGGGGCATCCACGCTTTCTTGGTTACCTGTGCATAACTCTAGAAAACCATTAGAAAACAACAAAAACAAGAAAATTGTTTCAAAAAACCTAAATAATAGAAAATTGTTTCACAAAAACCTAAACAATAGAAAATTGTTTCACAAACACCTAAACAATAGAAAATTGTTTCACAAAAACCTAAACAATAGAAAATTGTTTCACATAAACCTAAACAATAGAAAATTGTTTCAAAACACCAAAAACAATAGAAAATTGTTGCATGAAAACAAATCTTACAAAAACATTTACTTGCATTGTCTTGTTTCTTGCTTTGCTTGTTGCTTGTATAGTTGTTTTATGTTTTTGCTTTTGGGTTGTTTGTTGCTTGGGCATACTTTGTTAGGATTCATCTTTTCTTGCTTAGATTAGATTTATTCTTGCTTGTGCATATTGAGGTGTGTTTTTGCATGCTAGTGAATCCTGGTGCGTTATTATGTTATTTCATTGTGTTCTTTGTTAGCATTTGATTGTGTTTATTACATGTGCATTGTTTTGTTATCACAACATCACATTACCATCATTATCATCACATCTAACATCATCTATACATCATATATCAAGGAAAGGCTAAGTATACATCATACATGAATGCTAAGCTAATCATCACATATCGTATCATCAAATGGGGGCAAGAGGGATCGCAAATATCAAAATCTATCCCCCCCACACCCTTATCATCATATCATCCCATCCACTAAGTATGGCACATCTCATAAACAAAACACATTTGATATATTCTACAAGATCACATCATCTAGAAATCAAAACACATGTGATACATCAACAAGATCATGATACATATACATGTCAAATCAAATCCGAATGCATCATAAACATAGTTATCTATCCATGAGAAACAATAAACAAATGTCCATCTCATATATATATATATATATATATATATATATATATATATATATATGTCAAAAAAAATCCAAAAACAGGGCAAAATTTTTCACAAAATCCTAAAAAGTAAAAAACCTACAAAAATGGTAACTTGCTTATTACGGCTGAAACTTGTGTCTTGCGCATGGTATCCTCTCCATATCCTACTGGTTTGTTTCACATCTTCCCCAATTAATATGACTCATGGATCACCGGATTCACAACCATTCACAAAGCTAGTTGCTTGCTTCGTCTGTACTCTGGGGCACATTTGTTGCCTGGTGTTGTTTCATTGTGCACAACACTTTTTACTTGGACCCTATGTCCATTATCATTTCCCCTTGCATATATCCTTTCTCAGGGCATCATTTTTAACCCTTTTCATCAATCACAAACATGTGGATCTCTTCAGCTTGATAACAAAACATTTGTACAACTGTCTTGACCATTGTTGGGTTGGATATGTGCGTTCGTACTTGTTTTCCCTATTAAATGAGCTTGTTTCCTTCTCGTATTGCATTGCATTGTTGTATGTTGCATGGAGTTGGTATTTTCAGCAATGGAAAATTGTTCATAGTATGGCTTTTCATGTCATTCTACCTTTGTTGTATGCTTATATTTTTCATAAGGACCGATGACGTAGCTCTTATGGCAATATGATGACATCAAAATTGTTCCAATACACAGTGGCTAGAGGCTACGCTCTTCTCTCCCCTCCTCCATATTTCTTCTGCATCACTTTTCTCTCACCCCTAGTCTTCTGTCTTACCAGGGCATCCTGCCCCTTCCCATTCTTCTATCTATCTCTTACCTTTTTCGATCGTCGATCGTCTTCCTTCATCACCCTATCGACACTCGAGGGGGCATCTCTCCTTCCTACTAATTTTTCTTTTATCCCTTCAAAATTTCTTCCATCTACTATCTTTGAAGTGGCGTCACTTACGCCACCCCAAAGAGGGGCAAATGTAGACACCCATAATTACGCCCAAGCAATTTAAATACTTAAATTGCGCTAATTATCTATCTTCTGGAAAATTGACGACATATTGTCAATAACGCTCATTTTCCCTCATATCATCATTAATTAATTACACTAAGCTAATTAATTAAGTCACCTATCCAACAAATACCCTAATTAATGACCTTCCATTAATAAATCACCCCTTCTACCTAGACTAATTAATTATTATTAATTAATTAGCTTTCCCTTCCATTTAACCAATAAATCAATATTTAATTGATTTAATCCCCTTCTAATAGCCTAAATCATACTAATATTCCTCTAATTAGCTTCTATAAGCTTACATCTACCTATTAGTTAATCACCTTTGATTAATTAAAACACCCCCCAACTCCCATGACTTGCTAAGCATAAATTAAACCCTTCTAAAGTAAGGTTACCTTTTATAAAGCAACCTTATCCATTCCTAATCATGTTTTACCTTTATCCCACATGCAAAGGGATGAAGTGTTTCCTTTATCCATTGGGCTATATAAGGAGCCCTCCTTCTACCTTTATACCTACACCTAAACTTCTTGAGAAAGACAAATGCAAAGCATATAGCAAAATAGACTAAGAGCTTGCCTTTTGTTTTCTCGAGAGTTCATCATCTTGAAGAGTTTAAGCCTATTTCCTAAGTGCTTAGGTCATATGGGAGGTGTCAAAAGGGTCTTGTAGCCCAACTTTGACAAGCCCTCATTCCTAGGTTCTTGAAATACCAAAGATAACCATTTTTGATAGCCATGGAGCCTACCTAGGTCCATTCATTTATTTGTTGTTAGAGAATAGAGGATTTTAGATGCTTAACATTGTTAGTTTCAAAGTTTTATATGATGAATGTTAGCATCTAACCTTGTTTAATTCTTATCATGATGGTGCTTAGTAGTTTGTTTAACTTTTGCTAATTAAGGCTATTTAGGTGCACTTGCACACACATGCGTGTCAGCCACCCATGCCTACAGTGATCAACATCCACCATGAAAGATCTGATTAGGATCTATGCCTGACCACAGGTCGATTTCAACTATTGCATTGATGATCTTGAGAGATTTTTTTCCTACAACCATTCCTAACTCACCCCAGTTCCTGCTAATAACTTGCAATTTGTGAAATGATCCAACCAAGTAACATCATGTAGTTCCATATCAGTTATCTAACTAAGTACCAGGAGGTGCACATTATGCATGAGGATCAATAGCAATATACATACGGTTGAATAATAACATGTATCTCAAAGCCATCTAGATACATAATATTACATCTTCAGCACGTGGGCTGTGTAGATCTGCTCCAGAAGGAGTTGGCTCGTGCTATCGTTATTTATTGTCATTCTCTGCCACATGAGGAGCCTCATCCACTAAGTTTCTACTGGTTTATCCAGATCATCGGACTAGTCCTGTTGCGTAAAGGATCACTCATGATATTCTGAGGTTGCCCTCATTTTTGAGATATGCACTCAAGTATGATAGATGACTGGCAACATCAAGAAGTGTGTCCTTGCTACCGACGTCCTTCTATGCAAGAACTGTGATCTATGGCACATAATCTCACTCACTGACTGCTGGATTGGGAGGTAGTACTCAACAATGAAGAACATATAATAATTCTTGACCGGTCCTGATAATAACTCTATCTAATGGGGAAAGTGAAGTGTGTGGTACATAGCTTAGGATATCATACTAGGGGTGGGGCCATCACCCTGAAGTCTAAACTATACCAAAGGATGGACTGAGAGAGATAGTGCTTGCACTTGCGCCAATGAAGGAATTGTCCAAGGCTACAAGAAATTTTCCTATTGAGGTGATGCCTGCATGTGGCTACATGTGCCTATAAGGTAAACTTGGGAAATGTGAAGGTTAGCCTAGACCTATGCTAAAGCTACCCTTCAGTAGAAAGTAAACCTATCCATATGCACCCCATCAGATCTCCATCCTGTATGGCTATGCCAAGGTGTCACCTATGCCAGGGTAATGTGGAGTCATCCCATAATCCTGACAACCCTATCAACATGCCACCGAGTTATAGTAAAAGTATGTCACCGATCTAGATAAGTAGGAGAGTTATTTATGATGCGTACACCTGTGTACAAATAATTGTACAGCAGTCATCTAGACATTTATACGTATCATTCTAAACTAGTATCAGTTGTGCCAGCAATCTTACACATCTTAGTCTAACGAACCCATTATGACAAGGAGCTGTGATATCCACAAGTGATACTCGATGTTCTTATCAATGTTGACCTACAAGATTTGTCCTTAATGGCTAGCCGTACAGAAATTTGGGACATTATCACTTGTCAAGTGATCATTGATGGAGAGGACATGGATGAGCAGTAAAGATCAGCTATCTTGGATGCATCGTTTGTTCATATTGACTGGTGTTCATGGTGATCAGAGTATAATTGATCTCAAAACTTATGCCATAGTATTTTTCTGCATTAGCCTTCATCACTTGAAGGCATGAAGACATCTGACCGGTATCCAGTTCAACAAATCCCTGTCAACTCATGTGCGCCATATGCATCATAATTGGTGGCGAACAATCAAAATGGGTAGATATGGGTCTTGTGAAGGTGTACGATAGACCATGAGTGCATAGCATTATGAAGGAAGCACATGGATGAGTATCCCTAGAGAGTTACCACTCATGCAGGGAATGCAGTTTAGATTCTTGTATACCAGTCTACTTGCATAGACGGTTGCCCATACTAGGACCCACCTCCTAGCTATGGAGCCCTTGGCAAAATGTGACCATATGTATTCACAGTAATTGGATAACCTAGGAAATAGATAGGAGAGCCCATGAGGCGCATAGACATGTAATGCCTTATGCCCAAAATGTTCAATATTAAGGTAGACATATGTGACCATACCCACACGCTAAGGATAATCCTAAAGTATTATATATCTACAATAGATATGTAGGTGCCCATGCATATTTGACATGGCACACTCCCTCAGATGTATTGAGCTTAAAAAAATCAATTCCTGGGGATATCTGGAGACATTTGAAGAAGAAGTGGTGCACCTCTAAATGTTATCAACAAGTATAGCTTCCCATCTAATTCTAAGTATGTGGATAGAGGAAATCATTTCTTAAATGATACCACCATAAACGTACTGCATAGTCATGGTAGCACATTCTCAAGCCTAACCCCATTAATCCTCTCTAAGGAAAGATGTGCATGATGAAGCTTGAACATAGATGGTTTGGAACATAGAGGTAGAAGACATCTGACAGATAAGGATGAAGTTGAGCGCGCAACTACACCACCTCAACCACAAGAGGGAGATGATGAGGACTTGGATGCAGTCCAAGGAGAGCATTGATTTAAGAGAGTGTTTAGGAGAATAAGGACCCAAGGTGCTACTCCACAAACAGTGCGCAGATCACCCAGACTCTCTCCATAGAAGGAGACAACCAAGAAAAGGAGAAGGAAACTAAAATTGAGTGAGGAAGTGGAAGTGTCAGAGGAAATCATGCTTAATTATCCTACATCTCCAAAGAACGTAGAAGAACAAAAAGATTAAGAAATGAAGGAAGGATAAGAGGAGGAAAAGGGAACAGATGAGGCAACTACCGAGACTACTTAAGACAAGGAAATACAAGTCCCAAATCTAGAAGCTCAAGTTTCTAAACATCCTAGGTCAAGAAGAACAAGTGGGGAGCACATTCCACTAGCCATGGGCTATGCTAAGGAGATAGGTAAAATTTTCTGTGCCCGTTTCCAGAGCACACTGATACAAAAGGAATTATATGGATGGGAATTAATGGATGAAGATAACCATTCAAAAATGTGCATGAGGAAAAAATTATCATGGTCGATGTACACACACATGGATGAACCATATTTTGATGTGTGTGAGGAGTTATGCATATCAAGCTGAGGTTGAAACTACTTTTCATTGATGCTAGACACATGACAATTTCAAGCCTACTATTATGTCGGATGAATAGGTGATGAAATGGTATTGGTAAAATTCTTCCTTACTTCCTGGTTATGAGCGGAAATTGAAAAATTTTTGTTGGACTAATCAATGGTGCTACAACCCCTAGGGAAGATGATCAATGGGCTACTGAAATATGGGGAAATAGCACGCTCTAACTTAAGAATATACTTAGCACATGAAAGAATTTATTGTATCTTGATCAGTTCTCACAGAGGAAACTGAGTACAATGTCATAAGGAGCTTTGCCAACTAAGATCCCAATAGGTCACCAAACAGACAATTTCCTTCAGAAAACACTAAAATGGTTTTGGAATTTAGTGGATTTTATGATTAACGATAAATTACATGGTGCCATCATTCACCTAAAGGATCCAACAATTGAATCTCAGAGTGATATTAGTTTCATCAAGGATTTAACTTAATATTATGGCTATCCCAATATGAAGGACCTCATGGGAAAGTTTATGCTCACCATGAAGAAGGACCTTTGTTTCAAGCTCTAAGAAATTTACTTATTGTAAGTAGGTCTCATCAATAAGATAATTCTCAGCCTGGAGGATCTCCTAATGTGGTGCAATCAAAGTTAGGTGGAATTACACATATGGGCCATGTAAAAAGTTAAGCTAAGCCTAGTTTTTTTGTAGTCTTGAGGTGGAACATGCCCATGAACCATACAAAATGATTGGCTAAGGACCTAAATTGGTGTCATTCCACCAGAATAATGGATTTGCTTAGGGAAGGATGACAGCATCTTCTTCCTATTGAGTTGGTCTTTCCCATTACTTTTTGTTCAAGTATAGCGAAAACATGAATCTTGAGTCCAACAAGGCAACAAGGAAATCATAGAGGAAGAATAGTTATGAGTGGCAGACCTTCCTCAGGCTGAAGGATTAACAGTAGGAATTTCCTCTTGTTAATTTTGCAGTTGCAAAGAAGAAATTTAAGTTTAAAATCATTCTATTATGGACACAGTCATCCAAATACAACCCTTCCATTCTTCTATTACCAAGATTTGTAACATTCCCATTTTAAGATAACCATTTAGAAACAAAGAATTTTTTTATTTTTAATTAGATAATGTTCTCTGTTCTAAATAAAACATCATTTAGAACAAACATTCCATGTTCAATCAATATCGTAAGGAAGATAACCATATGCAGCTATAAATGATCGGTGATCCACCGATCTATTCATTTCATAACTCAAGGATCTACCAATCTATTTATGGTTAACTTTAAGTATTGAATACTTATCGTATACTTCATATACTTGGTTTTGAGGATACCCTAAAGCACTTTGGGACTGAGTGATCTGTTTAATAGAACCTATCTGAATATTTAACTACCAATATCCATCTGACATCACGTTGCTTTAAACTAGTGTGACATAGGACAATGTAACTAGCAGCTTGTGATACTTTAGACCAAATATTTTCAACATACTGGTTATGGGAAAGTACCCACTATTCCTAGATGAACATACTCGTAGAGATCGATATTTCAGAATATGTCCTTCACCTCACTCATCTTATTATCTAATGAAGCTTTTGTATTTATTGACTACCATGGAGTCCACTTGTCTAAGGTTTAACCCTAGCTCTTGTTAGAAACATAATTTATTATAGGAAGACATTCACAATGTTCTCTAGGGTATATGGGCATACTCAGTTGACCTAAGTCAACCAGATGTGCCAGGTACCCTGAGCCATTGTTAAAGCTACCGCCTATCCTAAACATGCCACTAACAACCTAGAGAGAAACTAAGTTCAAGTCCTTATTTGTGTGTATATCTAGATGAGCTCAATGCAGAAAGGTGTTGAGTGATGTCAACTGCAACATGGTATCTATTGAGAAGACCCTTGTCTTTTCGAAGTTGTATAGTCCTATAGTTGGCGTGTGCCAACATCCTACAAAAATTTACCTCATTAAGATGTACATACCTCAAGGAGGTTATTAATAAATTATTAATTTCAATTAAATAAACTGATTATAGTAACCATGCTAAATTTAATCCAACACTCATTAAGTTCTTGTAATACTTGAATGCAATTAAGCATTCAATAACTTCCTTATCAACTTAGTGATTGGCTTTTAATGTTTGTTTACTTAGTTTAACAAGCAAGTACATCACCAAAACAAGACAACAATATCATAAGTTTCAATATAATGTAATTTAACATTCAAGGAGGTGTAGCAACCACATAGGTCCAACTACGGTAGAATTCATACAAAATGAAGTCCTATGAGTACAATCATATCTCCAATATTTTTGGTTTACACTTCATTTAAGAGAGGGTTTAGTATTCCTCTAAATGATTAAGTGTTAGGGTTTATCATTCACAATTTTTGTTCACTACTAGCATGTTCATTATGCATCACATTACTATGTTATTATTTTTAGATAATAAACTCATCTTATGTGACTTTTTGGATCTGCATCATTATAAGGGAAATTGAACTAATTTCCCTAGCCATCCATCTTATCAATCGATAACTAGATAAGCACTAAAATAATATGAAGAATATCAACAAGATAGAATTTCCATGTCCTTTAAAAAAGTATGAGATAATTTACACAACCAATTCAAGTAAATCTCAACTCAAAATTCATCATTATAAACTTATATATTTATAAGACTATGCACTTTTCCAGGCGTACATCTCATAATAAGAAACTTCATTCTAAAGCATCAGTATACATCTTTTCTTTTTCAATACAACTAAAGAATGCCTCAAAATTATGGGTACATCTAGATTTAAATTTTTGTTAGCCATATGGTATCATGATAATCTTGGACAGACTCATTGGGATTTTTTTTATATTCTCAAACTTAGATAAGAGGAACCTCGGGTGAGTCTTATCACCATATTGTAATCTGAAAGAGTTCTTCATCTCAGTCCATAAATCTATTAAATTATCTAGTAAATATTTGTACTAATCACATGCATCTTCTTCTAGAGTATGAATGAATAGTTATATATACATCTTCATATTCAATTTCAAAATCTTCCATCATATTAATGAGGATCCTTAGATATTGGTCACTAGTGATGGCATGCCTTTCCCTGAAATCTTAGTGCAACCTATTTCTCATATCTTTTGGTACAACATTAAGATGCAAAACCATGCCTCTAAATGGTTTCATCAGATAGAGGATTTTCTCAAACGTATCTAACAAAGGTAAAATGAGGTCCTAGGTCTGAGGGTGAGCCATGTTATTTTGAGGAAGGTTATGGCTCAGTAGAGTTTTGGATGAAAATTTTCACTGTGAGACCAGGGGTCTATAATGTAACACCCTGAACTGTTGTTACTTTCTCCTGGACATACAAGTGTTGATATGTGATTTCTTGTATAAGGATGTGTTCCTCGATTTAGAAATCATGCTTGATATGTATTGTAATTTCCTTGCAGATTGCAGATCTTGACTGAGTCAGAATATGATTAGACTCTTTTATTTATTTCATTTTGTATCTGAGTATTAATCTGATCTCGGAATGAATTATAGAATTATTCATCTATAATATCTAGTCTTGGATCAGTGGAATTGATCCAAGTAATGCTTTAAATTTGTTCGTGATGAATTAGATCACAGACCTTGAACAGGTTGCAAGGTATGGAAGCATTGATTAAGCTGGTCAGGAGTATGACTCGGGATGATCTTGTGAAATGAATTGGTTCCTGATATCGAAGTATATCTGGAAGGTCTCAGACGTGGACCAAGTAATAATTCTGTCATGAATATTCCTGTAGCCTAACGGCTGTATAGGAGTGAATCCTGTGTGGAGATGCATGATTTTAGGTCTTTTCTTGGCATAAAAATGTTATACCTAACTGGAATTATTAAGGATTAGTAACCTAAAACTAAAACCTAACCTAGGGGTTAGATTATTGTTAAGCTAACCTAGACCTAGGCTATGTGTTAGTATCCTAAGTTAGTATCTATGTGTAAATTGGTTAGTATGGGTATTACCCTAAATTCTAACCTAAGATACTAACCTAACTAATGAGGAGATTGTGAAGGGGCCTATGGAGGGGTGCGAACCATGGGCGGTGTTTTCTATGGCAATTAATGCTTGGGATAAGGATGAGGGACAGGTCATGGCGGAAGGTTTAGCAGCAGCTAACTTGTTCTGACGTGGCAGGTCGCTAAATTTGGAAATGAACATGAGGTTTCATTGGACTGTCGCCAATTTTGGCGGTCGGTGGAAGATGAGTTTAAGCGGGAAAGTTGGTTTAATGGCATTCAATTTTCTCGGTAAACGAGCCCGGAACTCACGAGAAGGCATGCAAACGGGAAGTTTGAGGGTTTGTTTGGCTTGTCGCAATTTTTGGTTTTCACTCTGCTTGTTTACTGGTTTTTTGCACCAGTTCTCTTTGAGTTGCATGGCAAGTATGATCTGCTGTAGCTCTTTTCTCTGTCTTGGAGGATATATATGTGATGGAGATAGCAAAATTTTGTTGGTCACTTTATCTTGGAAAAAGAAAAGGAAGTTTGAGCTATTCCTGTGGTCTGCTTCAGAAATTTGATCAAAAATCCAGGCATGTTAGGCCCTAACCTTTAAATATCTTGTTGTCTTTCAAGTGATTTCATTAGAACAACTCTGTTTCAATGTTTTTAGAAAATAGATGATTTTCTATGGAGATCTTGTTTGATTTTTGGTATTGTATCTCTTCTGATTCGATTTCGCAATTTCCTCTAGATGGGTGTTTGTTAAATTCGAATTGTGGCTCTATTCCCTTGTATATTCTTTCTGGTTTAAATATATGAGATATTTATATTTATTAAGGTATGAATGCTCGGCCTGTTTGGCGTGAACCCGTCGAATATACTGTGTAGGGTATAGACCACTGTTTTGGCTGTCGATTTTTGATCGTCACTGCTGTTGTGAGACAGTTGGGAAGGATGCTGGTGTACCTGTTTGATTGTTCAGTGTTTTGGAAATTTTGGAAGCTCTGTCGTGGTTTTTGTTGACAGTGACTAATGATACTTTTTGGGTTTCATTTGTCTTCTATATTTTTGCTTGAGAGTAGGTAACTGTTGTGTTACGTTAGTCTAAACAACCCAGTGGAAGTTGTTCTTCCTTGTTATTGTGGTAATGGGATTATTTGTTGACTGTGTATAATATTGTTACATCTATACCTTATTTTAACGACTCAGTGGAGTCCTTGATTGAATCATATAATGCTATCTACTACTGAGAATGTGGATTCATCCCTGAGTTTTGTTGTTTGAATTTCGTGGAAGTCTTGTAGAGAAAACAGGTCTTTTGGTCACTGTTATTTGTAATTAAATAATGAGTATAGATTTCCTGCGTATGCATTTGCATTTCTTTTGTGTAAGCTGTTCGAAAATTTCGAAGCGGTTCAGTTGATTTCCTTGCTTGAAATGGGTATTCGATTGCTTACACTAGTTTTTATTCTGAATGATTGCCATAGCTGGCATGGAAGGATTCATCACCAATTTCATACTACGATGTTGTTAGGTTCAGCGGTTATGGGTATTAAAATCGTGGACAGAACACAGTGTGTATATATAGATTTACAATTGTTGTAATCTGATCGACTCTGAGGAGTCGATTGAATGATTTATATTTACATTTGAGCCGCTGTTCAAGTTGAATATGTTTAATAGATGATGAGTGATGAACCAGTGACTTGAAGGAATAACATGTACTAAAGACCTCTGTTATTTTCTTGAAATACTTTTGTGTTGCATGGATTTTGTGGTACAGATTCTTTAGGTGAACATTTACGTCTTCAACCTGTACTAATTTGTGTAAAAAGATTGACAGAGTTCAATCGGGTTCTTGGTTTTAAATCAGAGATTAATTGTTTGTCTGATTCTTATTATGCGTCGTTGATGAATATCAGTATGAATTCATATGCAATTACTTGAATTGTTACCTCCGTTTGTATCATTCAAATTCTGGAAAGGTAACTGGTACTTCTGTCTCTTTCTGAACTGGACATTTGGGCACTGTCTTTGTCCCTGTTTGAGATCCTTGAGT